>JAPMOQ010056821.1:0-24312 GCA_026543055.1 Argiope trifasciata | reverse complement strand
TATATGCTTAATGCTGGATCCTACAATGAGCTTTCTGATAATTTTCTCTCAATACTAAAGTACTAAAGTAATTTTTAAGGCTCTTTCCATTTCAAAGATGATTAGTTTTCTCTGTAAATAAGTAATAAATCTCATCTATCAATACGATTATTTAAGGCTCCTTCTTAATTTATGATATATCCACACATCAGAGGTACAACGCTTCCAATACTCATCGAAATATGAATTTTAAATTTCTCTGCTACGGAAAAATTTGAGTATTATTGGAAAATATGACATTTGGTTTGCAATTAATACTTGATGATGTTACTCTAATAGAAATAACCTGACTAAAAGAAGTAAGATTTTACGGATTATAAATTTACAAACTTTAATATTGTAGTCTTTATGTTTATGCAAACAATCATCAGTTGATTTTAAACTTTCTAGACACTTCCAAGAGAAATTTGTTTATTAGGAAAGAAGAAGTATCTTGAGGAAGTATCTGATAATAACAAATTTTGTGATTAAAAGCTAAGGAACTGTGTTAGGGAAATAATATAAGATTATGTGTTTGGAGATTTTCTTTGCATGCTTTTTTTTTTCCTGGAGACAGTATTTTTTTCAATTATATCCACAGAATGAGATACGCATAATAGAAGTTTCAGCACAAAGTTCCGAAATTTCAGACAATACTATCTATGCAACTATGCAGTACTATTTAACTTCAAAAATGTGACTTATTTTGTTTAATTTCGAAAATATAGCAGGATATCAATATCTTTGATCTATGAATTAGTTAATTTATTATTTATACAAAATAGCGAAATGACAAGTTTTTATTCTCATGTCTCATTAAAATATATTTCGGATATTTGGCATTGGAAAATTTGCACTCTTGAATTATGGAACTAATTGAAACATGTAAGGAGTATGGATTGCACTTATTTTCGAGTAAGTGAATTTAAGACTAAATTTTGAGCTGGATTTTGTATCGAAATTTTCAGGAATTATGGAAAGACAACAAATATTAAAAAATACTTTTGTAAATATTGACGAATACATGCAAACAAATTTTAGATGATGCGAGGCCGAATAGAAGAAGCTTTTGAAAATTATTATTAATTTAAGCATAATTTTAACAACAGATGTTAAATATGTTTTGTTCTTATGATATGTTATTCATGAATGATGTGAACTGATGCTTTCTTTCTAGGCGTGGCGAACTTCGATCCAAAAAAGTATCCAAGCAAAAATTTCCAAATAATTTGGCTTAAAAACTATTTAGAGGCATGGTACATTGAAAATAAACTGAATCCAAAAGAAATCACTGAAGAAGAAGTAGAAAACTTTTATATTAGTGTCAATAAGTTTGCTTTGGTAAATTTTAGTTTCTCTTACATTTGTTTCAGAATATATTTATTCTCATTCAAAACAATAATCGGGTTTTATATCTTGCTTTTAGGCTGCTCATATGCTTTGGGGAACATGGGCTTTAGTTCAATCTGCACATTCCAAATTTGAATTTGACTATTTAGGGTAATACTTTTCTCACCTCTTTTACGTCTTTATTATGCATTATTACCTGCTTTAAATACTATGTACAATTACGTTATTAATATTATTTTTGTATCAAGCAAGTACTGAACTCCTCAATAAATATTCGAAAGACAAGCAATCAAAAACTATGCAGAATTTAATACTCCAAGCGATATGTATTTAACATTAGATTTATCATGAGTTGGCATATACCTGTTACTCAAGGAGTCAAAAGGACACATTTAGATATTTAACTAGAAAAATTTAAATTGACTGATCTATTATTAAGTTATGATAAAGTTTTTGCCTTTTGAATAGATCCGTGCATGCGTGGGGGAATGGAAAGGCAATTTTTCTGTGTTTATTTACTAATAAACCATTTATTAGCATTGCCATCTACCAAAACTTTGACTCATTAAAATCCTTTCATAGTTTCTATCTGACTGACTTTCTGCTTCGTCTTCTTGCTGCTTATATTCATGTATTTTACGAACATATACTTATTTCTATATGTTTACTTATATCTATGTGTGCCCTTATCAAGCCATTACATCTATACTTATAATAAAGCTCAATGTGTGTGAGTGTGTGTGTTGGCGCTCTACAGACCAGACCGTTGGACCTACAACTACCAAATTTGGTACATGTATACCTTGGAAGTCGGGAATGTGCACCTCGGAGCCCTTTTTTCGAATTTTTAATTAGAATTTGAATTAATTAAAATTTAAGCGAAATTTCGACGTTTTTCCGCTATAACTTCCGAAAATATTATCGCACAAACATGATTTTTACATCAATTTAAAGATTAAAAAATTAGCTTTCTAATGGTATCAAAGTTTTAATGTGTAACTTAAACTTTTATTTTTAACGAATTTTTAAAGAAATATTTTAACCATGTTTTACAACAATATATTTCGGACAAAACAATAAAATTTAATCTGCACGAGCACGTCAAGGGGGAAAAATTAGGTTTTATCAGCGTGTTGCCATCCTATTGACGGAAGTTCAAACTAAAAAAAACAACTATCATTGCAAATTAAATCTAAAGAAATGCAACTTTCAGCACGTGACTGGATAAAATAAGAGAAATATAATATGTGACATTTTCTAAAATAAATAATTAACGAGCAAAGGGAAAAAATAGCTTTTATTAGTTCTGTTGAAATCATACCGACATAAGTTCAAATTAAAAAATAAATTAACTATGACTGCAAATTAAATCGAAAAAAAAATGTGACATTCACCACGTGGTTGGATGAAATTAAATAAATACAAGACAAACAAGACAAACGTTTCTATGATCGTTTGCAACATCTATATCATTAATTTAGTAAATCAGTGTTACGTGACTTTCGAAGTTTAAGTATATCTGGCAGAGAAATTATAAAGAGAGCAAGGCACATAAGTATTTAATTGAAAATTTTAGACCCCATTACTCTTGGCGAACCAGCTGGTCGCCAAAGGCGTCTAGTATTTAAATATAACTATATATATATTCCCGGTAATATTTATTTGAATGGTTCAAATGATCACTTCGGTCAATGTAGGTACACTATATACATTCTATCGAGATTAGAAAAAGAAAAAAGATAATATTTGTAATTGCTTCTTAGAAATGTAAGAAAAAAGGAATTAAAATAGTCTCATAAAATGTGGCAATAATTTTCTTGAAGAAAATTAATGAGAGTTTTATCAGTGGAATCGCAATAAACCCTTGATAAACCTAGTGTTAAATAGAAAATATTTTGATGAAATTCATTTAAGCAAATTTTCGCTCTTATCACATAATATTCAAAACCATTATTTTTCATAACCGTTGAAAAGTGTATTGCTTTCTAAGAAACAATCTAATGCAAATAATTAAATAGTGGAATGCTCTAGTGAGAAGCTTTAAAGAAAATTCAACTGATTGTTAAATATAATTTGTGTGAGTGTTGTCTTAAACTTTATTTTTAAAAAATGCGGTTTTTGGACTCATTTTCTTAAATTTAACATTTTTTTTATATCAGTCCAAATTTTTATATAACTACAATTCAATACATAAAAAGAGTTTATAAATAAATTCATTATTTCTGCAATGCATATTCTATTTAATAATGAAAAATCTATTTAGGCATTGATTGCACTTTATTAAATTATTTATACATTCCATATATTAATAATTTAAACTAGAATCAGAATGGAATTTTGGAACGGAAAACATTGCATTTTTCCATTTAGGAAATATAATTGGTTTACGAATTGAAAGAATCAAAAATTCAGAAATTTATATCTAATTGCACTACATTTCTATAAATTATTTCCAATTTCAGACTTGCCTTATCTATTTTAAAAGGTAGTAAATCAGTTACCTTGATAACCCTGTATTTTATTGATATAAAGTTATTATTTCAATCATTAAAGTTTCATCTACTATATCCATGAACAGATGTGAAAAATATAATGAAACATTGTTTAATAATCCCAAATTTAAAAGAGTGCAGAGTGACAAATCAAGACAAAAAATCCAACAATAACTTTAATTTTAAATTTTCAAATTCTTGTGAATTAGTTCCTTTTCATATTATGTTTAAATAGAAATTAAGGGCTCTTGAAAACATTGAGTATGTACGTTCAATAAATTTTAAAAAGAAATGATATTTTATTAGTCATGAACAGTTATTTATTAAACAATTACTATACTTAATTCTTATTTAAATTCTTTTTCAATTTCTTTATCACGTGTACTCTTTTAAATGAAAAAAAATACATCGGAGTCCTATGATTATCCATGCTTTGAAGAGTACAAACATAAATTTTCTGAATTTTTAAAAATTATTCAACAATTGTGCATGCTTCGGATCCAAGAAAAAAGAAAATACCATAAAAAATGTATTGTGGACTACACCACGAGGAAGGTGTGATCACTCGAGTACCACCGCACAACTAATGTTAATTCTTATTATGAGTATTTAATACTTTTTAATTCGCTTTGTAACATAAATTTGCATTATTTAATCATGGGAATAGTAAGTCATACAATATTATCATTAAAAATTACTTATACTATCTTACAACATGAAAAAAGTTTATAAAAGAACAATTAAAAATTTCATTGGCAAGTAATCCTCAAATAAAAGTAGAAATGGCTAGTTTTTTTTTACTTGTCATTTAGACTTTAATACAATCAACACTATTTTCTAGTTATGAAGAGCGATAATGTTAAAATTCGCCATTTAAAAATAAAGAACATTATACACCATTAGAAAATATATTTAATTAACCCAGGATATGGCTGCTTGCAAATACAAGAAGGAAGCATTGAAAAAAAATCCATCCTATTTGAGAAAACATTACTCTAATTTAAACAAATTCCTTACCCATAAAACACGTGGCAAAACCCCTATAAACTATCAGTCACTCGACTAACAGAGGCAGAAGAAAAGATTTGTTTTAATAACATGTTTCAAGTGGTAGAGAGTCTTATGTTGTATGTGAACGGTGGTATGTCTTTGAAACCACCAAAAAAGTGTCAAATATGAAGAATTTTTCTTTCGCATTTTGATTTGAAAAAATGTGATTGTTATAGACAGCTTTTATGCAAAAGATTTATTGTCGTATTTTTAATTTGTCTCTTTTCGCCTGATGAAAAAAATAATAATAAGTTGAATGCATTGAGAAAAATCAAAAAAAAAAAAAATGAAGCATTTTTTTACATGAGATGGATATTGACTAGTGTTATGACAGCTAGTAGCAATTATTAAATAATATTTTTGACCTTTGGCTTCGTGATCAGTAACCAACGCGCATTTACAAATAATTTTTAGAAACTGAAGGCTTTCCTGTGATATCACCTCGCGTTAAAGTGTTCAATAATTTCAGTTGATTATGAAATTATGTATTTTTTTGTGAGATAGGATAAACAACTATTATTATTTGAGATTTCACATGATTTTGAATGACGTAATTTATAAACCATTTTGTTATAATATTTTTTTAAATTTGAAAAAAATAATTTTATTAAAATGATTTTTTAGAATTATATTTGAACTATGTCATATTGCATACCATTACAATGACATAAATTGGAAAAATAAATATAAATATATACTTGCATTTCTATTAAATAAGCGAAATATTGAATATGATTTGAATTGCATATATATATATTTGTAATTCTCTTTATTAATTCATTTGAACTGTTTCTATTTCTTTTAGGTATGCCAAATTAAAACTAGATCAATACTTTTCCAGAAAGGAAGAATTTTTGTCTTTAGAATATAAGTCATGTAGCTAAAGTAAGGCCAAATCGTCAATACTATATTTAATATTATACAGTATTGCATAAACAGATTTGCAAGGATAGTAAGATTGATTCTCAATTTCCATAAGAATCTATATGTTGTATACCATTTGCGGAATATTTGTTGAATAAAAATTTAAAAGAACATTCTATACTTTAAGTTCAATTCTTTCAAGAATCACTAATTTTAGTTATTAATTATAATAATTTTATTCAGATGAATCTTCTAAAATAATTCAACTGCTGTAATTATAAAAGATATTTTTTTATTGAAATAGCAATTTTAATATATCTTTCGTCATTAAATATTATTTTCTGGTCACTGAATATTACAATCAATTTATTCTAATTTATTATTTGTATGTTCGAAATGCAGATCTGTCAACTGTATTATATATATATTTATTTGAATCATTGAAAAGCATAAAAGAACCATTTAAGGTAAAATTGGCAATATATTCTATTAGAAAAATGAATCTTTTGTCTGAGAGTGAAAATAAATTCTGATAATACCATTAGAGATGATATATTCAAATAAGCTTTATATGTTCATTCAGTACAAGAATTATGGATACTTCAGTTCTACTTTAATCATCCTTCCGTACAATAAGATTTATATTTTTGCCTAAAATAACAAATTAGAAAAAAACTATGATTGTCTTTTTCAATAAAACTCTTTTCAGGAACTAAACATATAGTCATATAAAATAATATAAATAATGTTATATGAATTTTAGTGGAATTAATAAGAATTTTTATTAATCCTTATTATATAAAATTGCTCATTAAAAATCAGCAATAAAAATTCTTTTTATTAATTATCCTTTTTATTGCACACTCAAATTATTGACAGTAAAATAATTAAAGGAGTTTTAATCAAATATGAAAGAAAAAAAAATACAGTGAACATCTGCTTTTAATTTTTTGTTATTGAATTTTGTTATATGTATTGTTTATATTAAAGATTTGAATTTTATAAGGATTTTAAATTTGATTATTAATTTGATTTTGAATTTGATGATGAATTAAAAACACGGATCTCTAAAAAGCATTAATTTAAAAACAGGTATATATTTTATCTTAAAAAAACTTGAAAAATATAAAAGCTGCATTTTAATTTTGACTGTATTTTATAATTAACATTAATATTTTTTATTAAATTGAATTTTAATTAAAATGTATTTTTTTTAATTCACATTTTAGTGAAAGGCATCTGAAAGTATATATTCAGTACAAAAGGCAAAGATAATTTTTTTACTTGAATTTTATAGTTTATATAATTTCTCTTAAACACCTTTATTGTATTATTTGTTTGCTGAAACATTGAATTTTTTGACAGTTAATTTTTAATTCATGAATTTATGTTAAAACATTTTTTAAGATAGCCGAATTTTTTTTCAAAATGAATTGCAATTTAATTGACAAGCATAAAAATTGATTTTAATATATTATTATGATATTTTTGGTAATAAATACGAGTAAGAGTAGTTTCTTAGCTATAATTACTCGACAAATTTAAAGATTTTTTATAGGCTTGATACTTAAATCGAAAGGGAACACGCTTGATTATTTTAAATGTTGCTTATTTTAATTGATATGCTTTAATACAATTTTAAAGATCAAAAGGAAATCATTATTGTCTCTTACACTAATAAAATATATCAATTAATACTGCAGTTAGTATGCCATTTCAATTATCTGTGCATCTATTGATATCTGTATTATTTCATTCATTAATTCATACAACTTTATTTTTTAATCATTTACTGATTTATCTAGTCTATTGTATATTCCATATTATATTCTTGTTAGCATTAATTTGAAATAATTTTTCTTGCTGATTTCAATGGAATAAATACTGTTTCATTCAAAGTAAGTTAGAGGACTATTTAAATCAAAAATAGGGTTGCTTTTTATTTACCTTTGAAATTGCAAGAAATATTAATAAAATATAGGAATAAAAACCATTTATTAAATGATTTATTGAACACACATTTTATTTTTCATTTTGTTCCTATCTAAAATTTCACTGATAGATTAAACACTACAAAATTTTTAAAAGCCTAATATTTGATATTTCCGGTTTTCAATTCAGTGATTTCTTATTTGCAGTTTATTCAATAAATGACAGACAAACGGACGTGATACAACATCAATATTTTAAATGCATATTAAGAAGATAATATTTTGAAAATTAACATTTTAAGCTGTGATTTGACTTAAGTATACCGTAAACAATTAACTATTGATCATAATTTTATATATCTCATATAATTTACTTACTGTTCAATTTTTCTCATGTAATATTTTTCTGATGATGCTCAATGTAAAAGAGGAAAGTTATGATAAATTATAAATTGATACTGATTTTTCCTCCTTATTAGAATAATTACATTATTTTTATTAAAAGAAGAAATTTCTGCTAAATTCTAGTGCGATTCCTATATTTTATTCCATATGGGACTTTTCTCTTTTCATCAGAAAATTTCTATAATTTTTTAGTATAGTAAATTTTTTATAAACAGCATCAAATGCATTTTAAAAATCCAGTATAAATCGTCCTTGCTAGAGGAAATTTAAGGGTACTTTTCCGTTAGCCGGGAACAATAGGAAATTGTCAAATAATGTAGAATTCCCCCAATGACTTTTATTAAGGAAACTATGACTCATTCGCTTTACCTGGGGATTTGGCTCACATTTGGTTCACATTGGCAACGTTTGCACCAGGCTAACGGAAAAGTACCAACATAGGTACACTTTAGCATTAGAATGCTGTTCCTAATTTCTATTATTTATCGCATATAATTTACTTTTTGTACAATTTGAATTTTGTACAATCGAATATTCTTTAGCATAATATACGTTATGAATGTTGTTTTTCTTTTCTCGGCCGAAAGCGATGCTACTTAACATACAAAATAACAATTTATTGTCAAAGCAATTTTCATGTTTTCTGATCTTACTTATAAAAATCCCTAGTTACAATGGCATGGAAGCTTTATTGTCGATCAATTCATTTTATTCAAATATAAAGTATTATTAGTTATCAGATATGTTTAAACATTTTTTTACTAGTACTGATAAGGCATTAAATGCAGATATATATTTTGTATTAGTTATTCACGACAATTCATTGATTATAATGGATCAGTAGGTACCAATATATTTTCGTTATTACGTGCGACCGGTTATTAAGTAGCAAAAGAATAATTGTTTAAAATATACTAAATAATGAAGTTATTTGGTTTGGGGATTCATGAGATAAATAGAATTTATCATTTTAATAGTATCATTTCTTCAAAAGATATTAACACTTTGCGTTAGTAACACATAGATATACCAGAAATATCGGCAAAACACCTAACACAACTTCTGAAGACATAGTATAACTCCTTCTAATAAATACAAATACAATTTGTTTACGGTAAATTTATCTTTTACTAGATAAGTTGATACATAATTCTACTATCAACTGGAATTTTAGGTCATGAGGTGCTTAGAAATTACAAGCTGAACGATAAATTAAAGCATTTCGTTTGTGAAAATTTTCTGTATCAATAATTTAAAAACTGACAGTCAGAAATATTATGTTATTAAATTTTTCCTATTTTTACACACTATTTTTGTATTCAGCGCAATACTCTAGCTGAAAGAATCGAATTTAGAGTAATTTATCTTTCCTTAGATCGATTCGAATTAAAATAATATACAAACAGGTAATTTTACTAAGACAGCATACCGATTTTTGTTTGACTCGCTTTTATTAGGACTTGCTTTTCTATATAAATATCAGTATGTATTATTTGGTAGAACTTGAGCTAAACGTCTGATACATTTGTTTTAAAATTTAATAGAGATATATAATTTTATTTAATAAGTCATAATAAAAATTTCACTGACAGATATATTAAAAAATAAAAAGGATTTCTCTACTTAATAAGTGTAAAAATTGCATACCAAATAGATAAGTTTGTATAAATAAATTAAGGGTAAGATTTTAAAATAACCGAGATCCTCTTTGGGGGTTCCTTACATGAACACTCCAAAACGAAAAGTATATATTCTAAAACATTGGTAAAATTTGTTCCAGAAATTCTATCAAAATGCTCTTTATGGAAGCAGGACATCTATATATGAATAGAAATATATTTCTATGAGTCCTTGTTGATAATATTTTTAGTCCCCAGCCATAAATTAAACGACATTTTATTGTGACAGTTTTTGTATACATAATAATATATAGTTGATCCTTCAAGTATTAATTAAGTGGATTTTTAAGATTAATAGGGCCTTTGTTGATATTTTTCTTTCTAAGCATGGTACATAGTAAAAGTACCATTAAATATTCTACTCCACCATCTTATTGATGCAAATAGGAATATTTTTTATATGAATTTAAATAAATAATATTGTACAAGTCAGTAAGATTTTATAAATATTATTAACCTTTGCATACTATTCGATGTGTAAAGTATTTTGCGATCTGAAAAGAAAAAAAAATGTATAATCTTTGACTTTCTTAAAGCTATTTATGTTCTACATAAATATTGATATGTGGTATAACAATTTTAAATTACGATTTTCATCGGCGCATTTCAATGTATTGAGGTTATGAAAATATTGTTGTAGAAAAATCTTTCTTTCAGTTTCCAATTCTTAAGTTTCTATTCAGTGTATTAACATATAGATCGTGCAATAAATCGTAATTTTTTTTTCTTTAGAATTTATACTTCCATAATAAAATTCTATATAACCTCAGTAAGAACTTAATAAATAATCAAGCATGTTTAACATTAATTTTTTAGAGGAACATAGTCGTTATATCCTCTACAAATGAACCATCCATTATATGTGAAAGTTCAATGAATCTCTGACATAATTCACGTTACTTTGTCAGCAGCTCGACTTATCTAGATCTAGTTCGTATAGTTAGGACATTTTTTTTTCGTTGATTTCTACTTTCTTCTTTACGTTTTTTTTTTTTTTTTCGGAAATGTAATTCATACATTCCCACTTCAATACGCTCAAATATGTCAATATATTTCCACCAATATAAATATGGGATTTTAGTTCTCGTTATATAAATAAATTCAAGCGGTGAAATTTAAAAAATATTCTATACTGTGAGATATGTATTTTATGTACAAGTAATTCCTTTCAGAAATGCGTTTAAGAAACATTATAATTCAAAATTAAATGAATTTTCTTTAATGCAGTTACAGAAAATCTCTCTTTTTTAAGTTATTCTAATTACTCAATTTAAACAATATCGATATTCGAAGCTTCAATTTTGTCATCTCTTATAAGAGTCAAGCCAACAAGAGTAGAAAAAGTAAAGCTGCGTATCTTCTGAATACATTTTTAGATTATCAATAAACCAATATACTTTATGCAAATTTTAAAAATTTTGTTATAAGAATACAGTATATGTTTGCAAGGAAAACAATTAAAAAATCTTTATATATTAACAATTTAAGAATTTTTGAGAATTTGGCCTAAAGATGTAATTTTTCATGAAGTAAAAAAAAACTTCAAGAAATAATTTTATGGAAATTAAAATTACAAAAAATTAAGACAGATAATTAGTTGAGTTTCGGGAATATAACAAATCAAAATTTTAATTTATTCTTAGTATTATTTGTTTAATTAACTAATCAATATAATTGAATATCATTTTAAACATAAATGTTTTAGAGGGAAAAAGAGAGCATACATTGACAAATAAGTTTCATAGGAAAAAATATTGCTTCTTTTTATTGTATTTGAATAATTTCTATATATTTCTTTTTTCAGTAGGAAACATATCTATAAATGGGTAAATGTGATTTAAGTAGGAATGACAATACCTTTAAGAGAACAACTGCCACGTCACTGCTTTAGGGATTTATTTAGTATGAATCATCGACAGCACAACCGTGAAAACGAGGTACCTGCATGTGAGGGTAGAAATTTTCTTTAAAATTTATTTCGTCAAATATAAGGAAATTTAAGGAATTAATTTTGTCGGAGAAAGTAAATGAAAAAAATAGCTTCATTTTACTCAACATTTTTTTTTTTTTTTTTTTTTTTTGCAAAAATCAACATGTCTCCTGCTTTTATTTCTTTGCCTTCTGTATAATACATAGTATTAAAAAAATATTTGTTGTGAGTATATATGGTATGGATACAATTAAAACGACTGGAATAATTCAGTATACAATGGCTATAAAATATACGAGAGGCCTCTATGCATTTTATAATTCAATTATTTTTTTTTCAAAAATTCTAATCAAATGAAAATGTGAAATGAGAAAATGAAAAAAAAATCGAAATAACAAAAATTTGAAATCATGAAAAATTGTGCCGGTTCCATTAACACCTTACAGAAGGAAAAAAAGATCCTATATTTTATGGTTTGCGATAACTATTCAAAGATCTGACAGTTTGAGAAACTGGCTCTGTTTTTATTATTTTCACAATTGTACGTTTTATTCGTTAGAGCATTTGTTTTCCCTCTTGATTAAACCGAAGAATAAGGGTAAAAACAAATTTGGAACGACGATTTGCAAGGACCTAATTGCATTTCGCTCACTGAAATTAAAAGCTTTTATCTAAGGCTTTACATGCTCTTTCCATATAAGAAATAAATTCAAAGCCTTGTGTTTTGAAAATGTAAATAACAAAAAAGAATCTAAATCAATTTGAACTTCATTTCAAAAGACAAAATGAGATTATCTAACTGATCAGAAAATTTTCTCTTTGGATAAACAAACATAAAAATAACGGTTTTAATAACTCAAAACATTTTCAAAAATCAATCGATTCCCTTCATGACTATCTTCATTCGACAAATTAATTTTCTTTAAAAATATGTATTATATGTATGCAATTATTATTATTTTTTCAATTCACCTGAAATAATGATGCTTTATTTCTCAACCAAATTCCCACAACTTTGTTTGCGTTATGTTTGAATTGGGCGTAGTTTTAGCTTATTTTATCGTTTATTTCACATGTGATGACTCATCTACACAAATATTGCTTAGGTTCTAATGTTTAAAAAGTTACGTTTTTAAAGTTGCATTTAAAGTTTCACGTACTAAAATTATATTTAAATGGTTCAAAAATATTTTTTAATAAATCACTACATTTGTTTTTTTCTATGAAACTTAGGTAATGTTAAAACATAAAATAATTCATTGGCATAAATAGAGGCATAACATAAATAGCCCTATTTATGCAAGTGGTATTGCATACAATAAGGAAGATAATTTCTTACAATTTGTTTTAACTATGATAATCAAAAAACTCATTATATTTAAATACCCGATTATAATTTGCATACAGAATTCGATAATGTATTCAAATTTATTTGGTAACTATTTTAACGATTATGAAAACTAATTTGATAATAGATAACAGATTTGAAAAGATGCATTGAGAAGAGATATGTTTAAATATGTGCGTATTCAAAAAGATGTGTTTAGATGAAATATGCTTTGATGTATACATATTAGAAAAGTTGCGTTTAACACTGTTATCGCTTATTTTTGAATGAAAATGAAATGAGGTGTTAAGAATATTCTTAAAATTAATTGGCTAGTTTTAGTAGAATTAGTTTATTCTCCAAGTGTTACATAGTGTGACAATTTCTGAAATAGCTCCGGTTTCAATATAAATTTTTTATTTACATTTTTGTGAAACAAATAGGGTAAACTATTTTTTAATTTAAAGAATGGTTATTTAAGGAGTGTTCCGTATCGTGCTTACCCGTCTTTGGCAAAGGAACTCCCGCCAACTGGCAACCCCTTTGTAGCCTCTCAAAAAAAGTGAGAACGCCAGAATCCTTTTAGTACTTGAATGAAGTTATGTATGAATATCGCATCCTTGCTTTCTCGAACCATATGCTACGCTTCATAATGGTCCGTCGAGCCGGAGCTAATTGAGTTAATTAGTTCACGCTTCATATACGCAGCTTTGTTTAGTGCATTTCGCTGTATTTTGTACATGGTCAAATCATGGCAAACGAAGTCGACATCACTACCTTGAACCGCAAACGCTGCAATATCAAAGGCCAGCTTACAAAAATGGCAAAAGTTCTACAGTCGCATACTGACCTTTCAGTACCGGAACATAAGGCTAAATTAGACGTTCTAATAAAGCTTCAGGATAAATTTGAACTATTAAAGGATGATTATTACAAGATTGCAGATAGAACGATATACACTGAAGCGCTACCAGATCTGAATTCGGTGGAGGATGACCTGCAAAATTTAGAAGTAAGTTTAAAAACTTCTATTAATAAATTGAAATACGATGCAGATCAACATAAAGCCACACCGGTAAAACTACCTAAAATTCCACTTCCAGTCTTTACTGGGAAGTTTGAAGATTGGAATTTATTTAAAAACTCAATTTAACAGTCTTATAAATCAAAATTCTCTGCTTTCTGATAGCGAAAAACTGCATTATTTGCGCGGTTCTCTGAAGGGAGAGGCAAAGATAATTGAAACTTCTGAGGATAATTTTTCTTCACTTTTTAAAGCTCTTGAGCTAAGGTACGAAAACAAACGAATAATGGTAGGCTGTCATATCAAAAGCATTCTCAATTTGCAGGTGATGAAACGTGAATCTTTTGAAGACTTGCGCATCCTTTTAGATAACGTTAAAAAAAATCTGAGATCTTTAAAAATCTTAGACTTTGAAAGAGATAAATTGTCAAACGCTTTATTATTAAATGTGGTTTTAGAAAAACTAGATAGAGAAACAAGGAAACAATATAAACTAACTTTAAAAGATAACGAAGTACCTGATTTTGATGTATGTTCGGAATTTCTAGAAAGAAGATGCCCAATTTTGAGCAGCATTAATGCCGGCATTCCCTTGAAATCGAATTCGGAACGATCAAAATCCTTTTTTGTTAAATCTAGTAACAAATTAAAGTTGTGTAATGCCTGTAAAACGCAATCGCACGCTTTGCATCATTGCGATAAATTTAAGGCAATGAAACTAGCCGACAGAACTGATTTGGTTAAAAAACTTCGACTTTGCATTAACTGTCTAAGTGAATTTCACGCTGTTTCTGCATGTAAATCGGATGATTCTTGTTTTGTTTGTAAACGTAGGCATCATACATTGCTACATAGATATAAAACTCCCGCATCTGGTTTTAGAGTTGACCTTGACTCACTGACACCAACTGCAAATTCATCACCGGAAGTCGTAAACCGATCAGAATTAAATTCGACTTCAGAAAATGCTCCCGTTTCTTTCCATACTAACGGGAATAATAAAAATATTTTGTTTAATACTGCAATAATTTATGTCAAAGATTCTAGGGGAATTAGAAGGCCACTAAGATGCATTCTCGACTCTGCGCCAGAATCAAGTTTCATATGCTCAAAAGCAGCAGACTCTTTTGGTTTACAAAAAGAAAGAATAAATATTCCAGTCAGTGGTTTGAATGATTTATCTTTTAACATAAACAAAAAGATTTCGGCTCATATCTCAAATGCAAATAATGATGCGCAATGGGTAATTGATATTTTGCTTGTGCCAAAGATTAGTAACTTCTCGCCTTCTAAGAAAATTAACGCTGAGATTTTAAATATTCCTAGAAATATACATCTGGTTGACCCATCATTTTTTATTCCTCAAAGAGTAGATGTATTGTTGGGTGCAGAATTATTCTTCGCGCTTTTAGAGAAGGATAAAATTAAGATTGGAAATAATTTATTTCTGCAATCTAGTTGTTTTGGGTATCTGGTTTCGTGTGCCATTTCAGAATAGTCCGCTTACATCATTCAAAGAAAATAAAAAGCAATAAATGGGAAAAAAAAGATCATGGTTTCACAATCCACAGATTTCTTCATTCCCCCAAAAATGTGTATAATATAATCACACAGAAGGCACAGTTATTATAATAATTGTAGGCGTAACATCTGGATTTGAACACCGATTAAGCATATTTCAACACAGTGAAAGATTATAAACAAATCAGACAATTGTAATAAGCCATTTAAAGTAAAATAATTTAAACTTTGTAAATCATCCAGCTTCGAAACAGATGTTGAAAAATGGAGGAAAAGATTATCGGCCATCTGAAAGCCATAGAATCATGGTGATTAAGTGGTAGTTTCAGTACCATAAACTTCCGCGTCCAAAAATGTTTATTCCATGAATTCGCTTTTTTTCTTCCCAAGCAATATAAAAAGGACGGCAATTATCATATGTTTTATCTTAGAGATTTTGCAGAAGAATGAAAAGGATTCAAAGCTGTCCTCGTCATTTGTCCACTGACAGGAAAGTAAAGAGGTACCACTATCATGCAGGTTCAAAATGGAATATCAACTCAATAAAGTAAATTAATATTCATCAGTCATAAACAGTACTAACATTCAATGATGACTGACTTATTTTTCTTTTAGAATCTGTTAAATGCTTCTTCCCATCAGCATTGAAGCAAATGAATAATTTGATGAAAATGCCAGAAGAAGAGCAACATTTTGTTGTAAATCAAATATGATCTTGCTAAAATACTTTAACATAATTCTGTTATTCATCCTTAAATTCATTTCCAGATATTCTTGTTATTATTCTGTAATATGTATTACTTGAATACTTTTCACTATCTACTAGAATGTGCGAATTTGGCTTTGATGATTAGTAGATCATGTCTCGGAATCTTTTCTTTAACGATAATGCTTTTTAATCACAGAAGTCTTACAAATCTCACTTGCCACCTTATGGTTATCAAATGACACGGTTTGAAAATAAGTTAAAAAACAGTTCCTCAGTGATTATCATCAGGTTAAGTTGTCATCATTAAGGGTAGTGAAGTTTAAATCTAAACTGATTTGACAAGGAAAATATCTAGTAAAGGATTAATATCTACTCATTTATCTCGACAACATTTTAGAGACTCTAAAGTCACTAAGTTAAATGAGGTTACCCCATTTCCCTATTGTCAATTAATATTTCTTTTGTATTTCATTAGCCATGCAAAGTCCACGGTGATCTTGTGGTTATGTCCTTGCTGCCGACCTGGATGGTTTCAGATTCGAGATCCCCTTCCACCGAAGAGTCATGATGTAAGTGCTACTGGTGCAAGTTAAATCCGTCGTATGCAAACGTCCTCCCTCTGATGAAGCGTGCAAGTTTGGATAAGGATAAAGCCACAGGTAAGCCACATCTTTGTCATCCGAATATGGTTCACAATTAGGAGGTTAGCCTCCAAATAGTCCAAGGGATGCTTGGAAACAAGATTTCAATATAACTGAAGCAAACAAACAAAACTTACTAGGCATGCTAGACCAATCTGTTGTAGAATTATCAGAATTTATCGCTAATAAAATTTGTACTAAGCAGAAAACATTCACGCTATTAAATAGGAAGAATGATATACCACTTACTAATACCATCTAAAT
Source organism: Argiope trifasciata (assembly GCA_026543055.1). Lineage (NCBI taxonomy): Eukaryota > Metazoa > Arthropoda > Arachnida > Araneae > Araneidae > Argiope > Argiope trifasciata. The sequence goes on along the minus strand of JAPMOQ010056821.1, from coordinate 7,107 downwards.
GTAGCCCTGGTCTCAGGATTTAATTAAAAAGCTTTTCTCCAATTATCATTTCCTAAAAAAAAGCTTTGATACTTTATCCACTTTTACGCTTAAGTATTGTTTGGATATTAAGACACACTCAAATAGTGCGACTTTTCAAATTCAGAGCAAAGGTTTGATAATATTTTTGTATGCATGAATGCTGTAACAAATCATGATTTGTTTAGTTTAGTCATAAAAGGGAATGTGTAGTAATTATAGCTTCTGAATAAAAATAGCATAATATGTTTTGCTTGAGAAACAGATTTAAATGTTACAAAAATGACTTAATGAAATTTTACTCTTGGATGGGAAGTTATTTTCCATTATCAGATATACAGTCCTATGTAAGGATCAAACTTTTCGACACTTAACTCTATAGAAGTAAATACAACTATTGTAATAAATAATTTCGATATTTACTTCGAAGAGTTTCTTTTAATTCGCTTTCGCCACTGAACATACATTTATGCAAACAAGTCACTATCTCTGAAATACACTTTTGAGTTTAACTTTTTCCTTTTACTTTGGAAACGAAGGATTTATTCTGGTTATTCTACTATTCTAATTAAATTTTCAGATGACCTTTTTTAACTATTTCTGTTGTAATATATCTTCCAATTGCAATAATCGTACCAAATTTTAAAGCAATCATTTGAGCATATTTTAAATTTATCTAATCTAGTTTCCCTTAGATACATGCGAAATTCTTGATTTTCATATTCTCTAGCTGTTCTGTCATTATCTCAGATATTTACATATTTTTTGATAATTTTTTATACAATATTCTTTGCAGTTGTAAAAAGAGATTTGACTTATTTAGTCACTAGTATACCAAGCCTCTGACTTTTAGTATATTTCATTGGTAGATTAATTTTAAGAAGGAATGAATAACATTATATTCAATAATTATCAAATAGTAGTAAGAAACACATTGTAGTAAGAAATTTATGGCAATTTTTCTTTGAAAGAGAAATGACAGTCGACAATCAGAAGAAATTATCATTAGTTATCTTCCTTTCCGATTTAGAGATTCAATATCAAATATCATCCGATTAGATGATTATTTTCGAATTTTTATTACTTTACTGAATACATTCTTAAATGTACAATCTTATGGACCGCAAACTCATCCTCAGGACAACAGAAAAAAATACTCAATCTTGTAATTAAAGGAGAGCATGAATTACATTCAGGTGAGCATAGGAATTTTCAGGATGCTGTTGCGTTCAGGCAAAGATAACTTACATGATACTATCCTCTAATTTTCGTACTCATGTTAGTATCTTGAATTTTTTAGAATATATTTCTTAAGGAGATTAAAAAATGATTATTTTAAAAAATACTTTTAATAAAATATACTTTAAATGAAATTTCTTGACTATTTTTCCATTTATTCACATTGCCCTACATCTTATTTTAAAAAAAATTAATGATAAGCAATTTTATATCATAGTTACGAATATTTCTTAAGGATACTAAAAAGGATTTCCTTGATGAATTGGACTTCTTTGTTATCGTTAAAGTCAATTTGCTCTGCTTTTCCTCAAGCTCATCGTTTATACACCACGTGAAAATCTCCTTATATTAACTATTAAGCAAGCAAGAAATCTTTCCAACATAACTTCCAAGACAATGAGACTCCGTTGTCATTTAGGATTTGTAAGGGGTACTATTCCTGACATTGGGTCTGTATTCAAGATGAACATTTGAAAAGTTAATGATAATAAAAATATAGATAACCTAAATGCAAAATAAATAAAAAATGACATAAAATGGGCGAATTAAATGAAAAAATGAACATAAAAGATATGTATCAAAATTAAAGTTGTAGATAGCAATGTAAATTCATATTCAACAAATCTGTAGAATTTGTATTTCTTCAAATTTTAAAAATAATTGTCCCTTTAAATTTCGCACAAAAACGCAACACAAAACTTAGTGAAATCCTAATAATTTTTAAATCTAATTCATGACCATATAATAATCTCATGAAAGGAAAGTAGTGGTTATTTCCCAAAATATATTTTAATTGTGTATTTTTTTTTCGAATACTTCTAAAATGAATTAAAACCTAACCATTCACGTATCATTAAATTGAGTTTTTGCTAATTAGAATGTTTTTCCTCAATGAATTCATTATAAATACAAGAACCTTAATTAGATAATTTATTTAGAGGATAAACTAATGCTCATTAAATAACAAATTTATCTTCCATACTTTTTCTGTATTTTCAGAAAGGATCACAGATAGTAATATTTTCTATATGCATGCACCATATAAGTATGTGTTAATGAATTCTGTAACACCAAAGTTTGATTAAATAATAACAGATACTTAACCATGCACGTCTTGATAGATTTCAATAATTTGAGCAGGAACAACAAACCGTTCATGAGCGTAAGGTAAACTGTTGGCTTAGTAAACATAATTTTGAGTGGTATGTATATTAAAATGTTATTAGATTCAATACTAAAACCGGCATTAATTTATTAGAAATTTAGTAAAGCAGTTTGAAATAAATTTTATTATATGATATATTTAGGTTTATTATAGTAATGATAAAAAATAATGATACTTAGATCAATTTATTATTTCATGAAAATTATTGTTTGATTTAAGTTTTATCTTTTCATAAACAATTAAAGCAATAGTTCAAAAGATCAAAGTTAACTTACCCTAAACATGTAAATACATTTTGTTTCTTCATGCGTTTAATAATTTAAATAGTGTTATATTATTATTAGGTAAACTTCCTGTAGAATTATAATAACTGAAATGGCACATTACAATTTTATTTTGAGTATTTACAATGAAATATTTATCAGTTTGTATTAGTTGTTAACTATTCAGTACTAAAAATTATCTTTGACTTCTATAATATGATGCAATTACAGTTGAATAGAAAACAAAATATGTCTATAAAAATTAAAAAATGAAAAAAAAAATTCTTATGCAATTATCAACAAGAGAGAAGAAGGTTTCTTGCGAAATTCCCTTCCCATAGTTTTCTTAAATAACGGTGCACATAAAACATAGGACATTTATATCGAATGAAAAACAATAAGGGTTTTTCAAGGCTCGGAATAGACTTGTTTGTAGGGCTTTGGAATGTCAGCTCATGGGTTGTGAGTTCGAATCCCTTCTGCTAAAGTCTCCCCTTGTACATCGTAGTGGTTCACACATAAATCCGTAGTAGCTACAAACAATGTAGCCGAGGCCATGCTACTGTAAGTATTGGATCAAAGATGATTGCTCTTTGATTCAGAACTGAGATACCATCTGTGGATGAGTGAATAAATGTATAAATGAAGTGTACTCCATGAAGGTGAAGGACGGTGACACATGAATAACAAAGCTGTACTTATGGCCCTAAATAGCACTCCTGAAACCAGAGACGCTAAAACTCGCTTTAAAATCCCTGACTTTGTCATGAGAAGTGCCATAAGCAACAACATAGTTTTTGTTTCTTCAAGCTCTCCTAAAACAGTCTTAGTGTCAAATGGGGAACAGTTTGAATACATAAGAAGATCAAACTGTTTTACCCGAAAAGTTTGACCTTTTTTCCTCGGAAACACTGTATCTAAATTAATTCGGCAAGTTTTTAGATTTCACTGGTGAAGTGGCTAAATGATGCTTTAGCAATATATTTTTAGAGCAAATTAATCTTTCATGTCATTTGACCACATTAATGTCAAAGTCAAATTTGAGTATCAAATGTGTTACTTCAGATTCTTTTAAAAATAAATATCCTCTTAGTATGGCAAAATTGATCAGAACTAATTCTTTAAAACCCCAAAGCTTAGGTAGACTTTGTAACCTTAAAACTAGACAAAGAAAACTTCTAGGCATACAATGATTGGATAGCATTGGGAGAGTAAAGGATGTATCAAATGTTATATTGATAAACTGATCACTTCATTAACAATGATACCGCAGTGGTGGTGAAGTATCGCTTTCAGAAATGGAGGGTTTTGGGTTTGATATTTGATTCTATTGGTGAACTTTCTTGTTGGCATTTCTGGTGGATGCTTAAGTTTGGGCCAAACGAGCTCCAGCTGGCGTGGCGAAGAAGTTTGGATAGGGGGTGCTAGGTGTCATCGTCGTCATATGACTTCGATCAAAATTCGAGGTCCGTCCTGTAATAGCGCCAATGCAACTTTAGCAATATAACTGAAACTAAAGTGACGGTAAAATAACTGAAACTAAACTAAAAAAATAAGTAACAAAAGTAATTTTAATTAATATCGAAAGTACCCTGAAAAAAACTATAATGGTGTTACATGGACAGTTTACATTAGCTAAATCTATATCGATTATTCATCAATAGAATTTGGAAGACTTTTTCCATTATTTATTTTTGCTTTGTAGAAGCTCAATATAATGGCATTCAATTATATAACAAACTACTACAAATATTTCGCCAAATGAATTTTTTAAGACTTATATTCTTAACTACGGAATATCAAGTGACGGAATTGGACATTTTTTTATAATATTCAAGAAATATTATTGCGATTTATATTTTACAAAAGAAATAAATGTGGAAATTATATAAAAATAATAATAAATATAATATAATATAAAAAATATTTATATTCATTGACTTAAAGTCTGAAACCTTTTGTAGACTAAGACTATTAAGATGGTTAAAAGAAACTTATTTTTTAAAGCAACATTTGTAGGTCAATGTCTAACTCAGAATAAATTTAAAGTTCCCAAATCATCAAATAAAAACGCAAAGCATAAAAGATTGCAACGTAAATGTGGTTGAATCTAAAAAAATTAAGAAAAAAAAGTGTGATGAAATCTTTTAACAAGAAATGGACATTATAAAAAAGCAGACAAATAAGGCGATTTTATCTTAATAGTAAAGAATGTAAACAAAAAAGTGCATTTAATGATAACCATGAGATTTTTTTTCACCTTTCATTTCGCATAATTTGGATTGTTTAAAGGAATTTTCTTAAAGGTTTGAATGGATTAATCCAAATTTAACTATAGACTTAGATTTCGAATTGTATTAAAAGTAACTGAAAACTTTTGAAACCGAACAAAAGAGTTTCGCTGATTTAATTCTCAAATCACAGTTAGAGAGAGTTTAAATTTAGTTAAGAGATAAAAGTATTTGTTACTTTTAACATGGTAAAGAGACAACGAATGAGGAGCCTTGTCGTTGAAAAGGATGTATCTTCGTATGTTGGGTTTCAAGTAACTAAATCTGAATTAAATAATTTAAAAGTTGGAGCTGATTTAATAAAGGAAAAAAAAGGTCCACGATATGATTAAGAAATATTTATTTTAAGAATAATCATACATTATCTTTCATTGTACTGGTACTAGATGAATTGCACCAACTTGTAGAATGCAGTGCCCTTTTTAAAACAGAATGAAAAATAATGATTCATGGAAATTAAACGAAATATAGATATGATTCTACAGTTAACCTTCTACCTATCTTTAAAAAAATTACAATGCATGGTATTAAACAATTTCTTATTTGCTGAAATATAATGAAGAATTTCATAGTGATTCCAAACAATTGTTCCTACATGGCACAAAGTTGGCTTAAAATGCGTGAACTTTCGTCTGACATTATTCAGGGAGTATATAAAATGTGCATCATCTACTGAAAATGGATATCTGACAATTTTTTAAACATAAAATAAGACAGGTTTTTTAAATGAATTTTTAATGCAAGGTATTGTATTTCATCACCAATTTGACCTTTTTTGGAGAGAGAAAATTTTTTATATCTAGCATTAATTTAGTAGCTACTTTATTATAGCAAATTTGTGATTACAAATTAACTTGAATGCGTACATTATGACTACAGAACAATGTAACAGGGAAAGTACAAACAGGAATTCACTCACTTAAAAAGGATACAGTCAGTTAAATTTACATTAACTTTGATTCTCTAATAAGTAAGGTAAATTTTTAACTAGATTATATAGATCCGGAATATATCTTAATTCTAATTTTTGTATTATTTGATCATTTTTTTTTTCATTTACAGTTTGATGGATTTGAAATATCGTAGTAAAATAAGGTTGAAAATGTGGATAATTTTTTTTTTTTATTTAAAACACATCCTCACATGATAATTGTTGAATTTAAATGGGTAGAGTAAAAGTCCCGCAATCAGAATTTTGTTAATAACGGCATATTTTCTGAGGGAGGAATCCAGTAACTGTTTCATCAATTAACTGTGAAGCAAATATTGTAACTTTTATAAATCTACACGCATTATTTTGCCTGAGATTTCAAAAAGTATTTCTATCAGAAATAGTTCGATTTTCTCATTTTTAATCTCTATAATATGCATCTTGAATATGAGGTACGTAATCGTGAATTATCAAATTTAATATAAAACCATATTAAGAGATGAATTAATGCAAGTGTTAAGGAAATTACTTACATTAATCACGATACACGAAATTAACAATATAACGATTGACTGATTTATTACTACTGAATTTTAATTGAAATCCTCTGCCAGTAGATACTTAAAGAAAACTTGACCTTTCGAAATTTGTGATTTGAATGCATTATATTATTTTCAGAATTCGGACTATTTCGGTTAGTAAAATCTTCAACAATTTCAACGGAATACTTATTAATAACTGTATTTCATGATAGTATAATTATAATGTCTTAAATATAATATTATTATAGTGATTTTTCTGGTAATATTATTACAATGTCTTATAAGGATTTATATAAAAATACCTATAGCCAAAGAGACGAAATTTAGAATATCATGTAGTTTGATCATATTACGTAATAATAATAATATTCAAAGATTTCTGATAGCTGATTTTCTCCTGTTGGCTTCAGGCAATATCTTGGAAAATAGTAGATATTCTTAAAAATTAATAAAATATGCATAAAGTCAAATCTCTAATAAATATATTAATTTTCAAAAATGTTGTTTAAAGTCATTTTTTTCCGCAATTTAAAATATGTTTCCTTCAAATAATTAAAGTAATTATTTATTCAATCTATTCATGTTTTCTCGAAGGAGTATTTGGAATTAGGAGTTTTATCATTTTGAAAAAGCTTCTTAAAGTTCGTAGCCTATATAC
>JAPMOQ010056813.1:52282-72392 GCA_026543055.1 Argiope trifasciata | reverse complement strand
TCTAATTTCTTCCTCCTTAATTGCATTGATGAATAAATATGAAACGAAGAAATCGTTTTCTCTAATTTCTTCCTCATTTAATTGCAAATTTCTCATTAAGATGATGAATAAATATGAAACGAAGAAACTGTTTTCTCTAATATCTTCCTCATAAATTGTATTGATGAATAAATATGAAACGAAGAAACCGTTTTCTCTAATTTCTTCCTCATTTAATTGCAAATTTCTCATTAAGACGAAGAATAAATACACCACCAGCAGGAAAAATTCAGTTTGAATAAATTCACTGTGCCGACAAAGAAAATAATCGGATTAATTCTCAAAGGAGCATATTCGAATTTTCATGGAATAGTTTCCGAGCAATTTGCTTCGTAAACCGACACCTTGGGAAAACCGAACACGTTCTGCAACGACTACCAGAACGGAAATTAATCATGGCGGAATAAAAGAGAAATTTTCGGCTGACATAAATTAAATCAAAGTTAGAAAAAAGATGTAAAGAAGGGATTATAGTACCTTCGTGAATTCTGATGAGACGGATAATGAAAAATTATGAGGGTGACTTTTTAAGGTGATCGAAAAAAAAAGATTAATTAAAGCGCGTTATTGTGTTCCTCGTTAATTTTCTTACGCTTTCATTCACTTTAAGCTGAGCTTGTTGAAATTACTTAGAGGTCTTTTACAATTAACTTAATACGCAAATCGAGAAGCAGATTAAAGAAGTTTTCATGTTATTATTTCATTTTATCGTTAGCTGTTTACTTTTTTTTTGTATATGTCGAGAAAAATATTAGAATAAATAGAGAATTTGTATAAATAGAGAAAGTATAGCAATCGTCAAAAAAAACTCGAATTCGAAATTTTGACGAATCACAGCGTTTTAATTTCCCCGAGTTCGAAAAACACATTTCTGAAAAATATTCGGTTGTATGTCTGCGACAAAGATAAATCAAAATTGTTAAAAATTGTACAAATGGGATTTGGTATGTAATTTTTCCATCAAATTTCTAGAGTTCTATAAAATCTTGAGTAAGATCTGTTCAGTAGAAGTCTGTCTATCTGTCTGTTCAATCGTTATTTAACATGATAGCTACAAAACAAATAAGTTAGATAAATAAAATTCGCACCCAGATTATTTAACATCTATAGTGTCAAACTTAGAGATAAATCCAGTTATGGATGGACTGTTTATCTGCCTATACTTAGAAATAAGTAAACATGCGTTAGTTCAAAAACACATTAGCTTAAATATATCAAAATTGGTTTGGGATTTTGTGATTCGTGTAGTTTCGAGTGCAATCGGTTGAAAAATGTATATGTAAAACACAGTTCCAATTTTTGGATACTATTAATGCATGCCAGGGATTAAGTGCCAAATAACTCGCCCATTATGGTAGATAGTTTTAGTAAAATGTTGAATTCACGCCAAAAATAAATGTTACTATTGAATGGTAATGCCATGTAAGTTCATTAGAGAGTATGCGAGAAAGTTTTGAGGAAACCACTCCGACTACTTATTCAAGCGTTTAACGCGCAGTCTATTTAATTTTGACTTTGAACTATTTTATCTACAAGTAATCCATCGGCTTAAAGTAAAGTACGGCTGAATATTACTTTTCCGTATTGGAAGTATACAGACAAGTAATAAAAAAATGATATTCAATTGCAACTAAACTCAACAAAGAAAAATTTTACTATACAATAATGAAAAAAATATTTAATATAAAAAAAATTGATTTTCGAAAGAATTGATTTCGCATTCTGCCGATTGAGCTACGATCTGTTGATTTCAATTTTTATTACAAACTGCTAAAACTCCATTTAAAGTATTAAAAATTAATTAAACTTAATTGATGATGTGCATTCATGTGCTATCCACTACAAATTAAAAAAATATGCATTTGAATTAGAGTGGATAAATAAAAGGTACTTTATTAATGATCAAAAATTTGAACAAGATATATAAGGAATTAATGGTAGGTTTGAAAAAGTAACCATAAAAAAAATTCGAACTCGTGATTTTGTCAAATCTCCACGTTTGCCATATCTCCTTAAATCTGAAAATCAAATTTTAGGAATCATGTTTGTTAATAACATGATAAATCATTAATATTCTGAACCAAACGGATGAAATTTGGAGTACAGTTTCTATCTATTTACAAATTATTGTAAACATTTCGAAACAATTTCTAAATTTTTCTATATTTAAAAGTAATTGGAATAGTAGTTACATAGAATAAGCCTGCTGATTGTATATTTGAGCATTATTTAAAGTATAATGTCATTTTATTTCGATTAGATTTTCCAAAGTATCTTGAGAACATTTTAAAATCTCTTTTGTTTCTTGGAACATGATCTCTGTCCGGATCAAAATTTCAATTGATTACTTAAGTGTATTACTTTGTCGTAAGAATAATATTTTAATCAAAATCATCCATTTCGTATTAACAAATGATGTTGTTAAGTTAGTTTTTTTATATTTTTTCTTATCCATTTTCTTTTTTCTAAAATAAAAGAAAAAGAAATATATCTGTAATAAAAAAAATATCGGATGTAAACAAGTAAAAACAGCAAAGCAATTGCTTCCATCCACAATTTTAAGTAGAGATATTTTAATGCTTAATATAAGTGTACGAAGTGAAAACTAAATTGTCTTTACAGTCATTAAATTAGAATATATTAAACTAACCTTGCATTTTTTAAACTTAAGAAATTATCTTTTTACTCGCCACTTATCCAATTAAGTTGACCGGATCAAATCCTAATTAATCCAAACAGTCGAAGATTTAATTTACTAGCCATTTAACAGCTACAACGAAATACGAACAAGATAATTTCATTATTAAATCCTATACTTGATCTATTAATATTAAATATATTTTTTTGAAAATGTGTGACATATCTTCCGATTAAAAAAGTATCATTTAGAAAATTAAAAAAAAATTTTTCCATTGATTTAGAAAGTAAAATAAAAAGAATATATATTTTAAAGGGCATAAAATAAATCTATCGAATGAAAATTATTTACTGATTAAAAATAAGGATGATTACTAAGTAATTTTTTTTGCAGATTTACGTTTGACATTTGTTTGGTTTTTAAAATTCGATATTCTCGGCGAGATATAATAAATATCGCTATCTTATTTTTTTCAATGTAAAATAATATCTATTGGATTTAATTTAAAATGCTTTACATTCAGATTTATAAAAACATAGAATTCATAAGAATATGAACTATTTTATTTAAAGCAGATGATATAAGTATTTTTTTTTAGTAAAACGCAAAACTCTGCTCGCAACATGTAAGACAGGCAGAAATCAGAAATACACATCGATTTGATCTAATCACATGTTTGTGGAATATTCACAACTTCAGCGTTCTAAGGTTGAAGATTTTAGTTCTACTATTCCTGAATATTTAGCATGATTTTGATCTCATGTTGCGTTTAAAATATTTTTATGCAAGGAGGGGGAGGGGGGGGGGGGATAGGTGAAGGATAAAAATTTGAGGACAAAAATAGGTACTTTGATCTGGAAGTCTGAGGGTTGTTGAAAATTGTTAATTCCACAATTAAACTGACCAAACCCAATAACACATGAAAGTAGGCGAGGCATGTAATAGTTTTCTCACTTATTTTTCATTTTAATGACCTCCTTTTTGTAAGTTTCCTTTTATATAATTAATAAAAAAATATTTAAATTAAAGATAAATACCGATCAAAGATTTCAATCAGAGGTAGTGGTCTCACCAAAACTTTCTCGTATACTCTCTAACAATAGCGTTATTACAGAGAATGCATTACTTTTCATCGGTGTATAACAGTTAGATTTGGTATGAATATAACAATGTTATCAAATCGTCCTTGGCGACTTATTTGGCGATTATAGCCAAATAGCATGTGGTTAAGAGTAAAAAAATTTAATTTGTATGTTAAACGCATTGTTCTCAATTGAATGATAGAAAAATTTGCTAGAGAATCACAAATGTAATCACAAAATCTGATTCAAAATTTCATATATGTTAAAGTTATTGCCCATTTCAGTTATTAAGCTTATATGTTTCAAGAAAGGCAGATTGATTAAATCAGCAATCCCTAGTTGGATTTAGCTTAAAATTTAAAATATATCAAGACTGTAGATATTGATTCAGTGCATGGAATTGTATCTATCTAGATCTGTTCGTTTTGCAGTTATCGTGCTAACTTATATTCGAACAGACGAACATACAGACTTCATCAAAACGGATTTCTCTCAAAATTTGATAGAAATCTGCAAATTGGGATTTAAGTCTATTTATTAAATTTCATCCATCTAGCTGAAAGCGCTTTTGAGTTATATTTGTTACAGAAATTCAGACGGAATTTTCTAAAAATGTGTTCTACGAATTCACGGTGGTTTAAAATACGGAAATTTATCAAAATCTCCTTTTCGAAATTTTGAACGATTACTATGATTTTTCTATATTAAGAAATAGAAAAGAATGAAATTATTCAATCTTTCGAGGAAGTTTAATTAACCATTAACTGATCGTGATTAAAAAATTTTCGCTACCCAAATTTTCTTTTTACATTCTTAAATTGTTCTCAATATCAAAAGCGAGTGATTATCTAATTAAACTGAGTGAATAACTTCAAACCATGGGTGAGTGCAATCGTTTTCTTAAATATTCGCTTTCATCATAATTTTTCTATTGTTAATGAGCAAAAAATACTTCAAATGAACAGAAGTACCATTAAGAGATTTATTAGGGACGAAATCATTCAAGAGTCGGAAGATGTTAGTTCTGCTAATTCTTCGAGAAGCACGTATTCCCTCTCATTATTCGCGAGAAATATTTTTTTATGAGTCAGTTACTCATATTTTGAAATGTGAAGCTTACTGTCTTCTAGAATAAAGCGGGAAATGCTGTTAATGTTAAAAAGGATGGAGTATAAAAGAAAAAGGGCCGCTAATGTTTAAGATGGTGTGATTTCTGGAATTCTGTATCTCAGGCTAATAGTGCCGTTCTTTTCTTCTAAACATAATAATTCCCTAAAAAGCTTTTGTTGCCAAAATGTTTTTAAAAATTTTCAAATAAAGATGCTAATTTTATGTTTAAATTAGAAACAGGCAAAATTGTATGAGAAAATGTTCAGTTATAGAAGATTTTTTTCTAATGTTATGATATTTTCTAGAGTTCTCATATTTATCAAAATTTATTCGTAAATGCTGTTATTAATTCCATCACAATGTTTTTCTAATTAAATAAATTGCATATATTTTTTTCACGCGCTTACCAGGAAATTTAAAAAACTATAAGCATTTTATTATATTTTGCTACTGTTTTAGTAAAATTAAAAATATTGTTAATTTATTTAGTCATTTATAGTAAATTTATTTGATCAGCTAATTCACCGATATAATTATTAGTGACTAATTTCAAACTAAGATCTTGTATACACAATTTGATTCCCATGGTTTTCCTATCAAAATAATTTTAAATATCACACTATTTTCATGACGTTACACAAATTCTGCCGTTAAACTAGTAACATAAAGAATGTTTTTAAAATTCAATTTCTACCTAGGTGAACAAAGATAAATTTTATTGTAGTTTCTTTCTGATAAATAATTAAGCAAATAAGTAGTACTCTCATTTTAGTATTTTCTGTTAAATAATTAAGTAAATAAGTAGTACTTTTATTTTAGTATTTTCTGTTAAATAATTAAGTAACTAGGTAGTTCTTTTATTTTAGTACTTTCTGTTGAATAATTAAGTAAATAAGTAGTACTTTTTATATAATTTACAGACTACTATACCATACAGACGATTTTAAATACTTTAATTTCATAAATATTTGCTATTTTTAAGAACAATTTTACTCTCAGTAATATTGAAATATAAGAAAGCTTTTATTATGGTTAAATTATTTCAGGTTAAGGGCAACTGATAAAGTAACTGATTAATTACCATAATTAAATACTAATTTTAATTACAAAATTGTTTGGTAATTAAAATGAACTAATTAATCACCGATTATTAATGAATCATTTTTATTAAAAATACATAATTTTTTAATTAAATATTATAAATTTCTTCTGGAATGATGTTAGGTGGATAACTGTCATTTAAAATATAAACAATAAATGTAATTATAAGAATAAGATATCTTATTTTTTAAACAGGGCAGAAATGTGAAATTCTAAAAATTATTTTTTTCAACTTATATTTTATAAAAAATGACTTTAAACATAAATTTATGATAGATTCGCAATAATTTCGCCGTCAACTTTAATTCATTGCTTTCGCTGTTAATATAAATGCGCTTAAGTTAAATTGGATTTGGTAAATTCCATTACCGCCAGATTAAATTCCAAACTAATGAATACCCCATTCTATGTGTGTTAAAGACACTGGAGGTGGGGAATTTTATTGTTCTAGCTCTCAGAGGAAAGCAATTAATCTTAAAATATTTCACGCTTAGAAATTTTCTTTATGAAAGGTGATGCAAGCAATTTATAGAAAGATTTAAATATTCTTCGGAATAATTATGGAAAAATTGCCCGGTCATTCTATGGTTTTCAGATTTTTCAACTTGCTAAGTAATCGTGTTTTAACTCCTATTTTCGGGAAATACTTCAAATTTAATTTAAAAGTAGTTTAATTCAATCATTAATTAATTCACTTTTTTTAATGTGAAGACATTATCATGCATTTTTAAAGATATTTAAAATTAAAGAAGAATCAAAAAGAGGATTCAAGGCTAGATTATTCAACAATTTTGGAGGCATATTTGCAGCTATAAGCTTAAATGATCTTCATAATTGTGTAGATACATGAACTGTTTATTAATTTTCTGATAATATGCACAGAACGATAAGATATTTCAATTATTAAAAAATGTTAGGTGATATGACTTTTATAAAACTTCATGCTTCAGACTTCTTTGAGCAAAAATGTTTGAGTTCTGGAACTGTGTCTACTTCAGAGAAATTTGTACGACGATAGTTCACTAACTATCTCAGAGAAATTTTGAGCCCGACACTCAATACTCCACTAACGGAATGAGCAACATGATTGATATTTGATATATTTTTTTACCTGAAGATATTGTAAATAGCTATAAGATTTTTTTTTAAATATATCTCCTTGTCAATACGCATTTGAACCTAAGAAATTAAAAGAAGTTGAAGAAATTTGGCGTATTAATTCTGCATTAAAATTATTTATTTGTATGAAAATTTAATCTAAATTCGTCAAAGTTTGATTGACTGTCTCTCTTCATATTTAAATGAATATGAAGGCGATAATTGTTTAAAGAAAAACTGCAGAAGCCAGAGAAATGCATTTAAGTATTAATACTTACCGAAAAGCATGTAAATTCATGTAAAATTTTGGATACATTTCGGGAAAGCTCAGATTTTATCTTTATGATTACGATACGACTACGAGAAATGAGAAAGCGTAATTCGCTAAATAAATGAAATTCGTTTATATGGTTCCTTATAATCAAAATAGTATATCTGAATAAACTTTTAGATTCAGTGAATAAAAAGAAAGTGAGGTAACATTAATATTCAATTATTTTAATTACACTGTGAAATCAGTCAAAAATTATCAGTGCGACTATAATATTTATATGCAAAATAATTAGAAAAAATCACAGATCAAGTCCTTCACACACTAGTCTGATTTTGTCATGGAAGAACTCAAGAAAATAAATGTATTTGTGGGGAAATTGGTACAGTTTACCACTATTTAAGGAATGTATGGAAATATCAGAGTTAAGGAAGGACCTAAAGAATGACAATAATGATTTAAGTACAGTACTGATGGTACCAGGTAATCTCAAAACATTGAAGGATATGATGTTAAAGAGTGATAGTTTTATCCCAACGGGTTGAGAGAGTGCAGATGGGAAGGAAGACAGTCATTTACTGCCCCGAAAAGAATGCTAGTTTGACTGATCGGTCAATGTAGGGCTGCACAATACTTATTCAGCAGTCAACCACAACAAATCCTGTCGATACTGCTACGTTCAGAGGTGGCGGGGTGGTCGGCTGTATGCAATAAGAAGGCTGATTTTGTTGACAAGCTCATGAACTCCTAGATATGACACCAATGATTACTTACTCCAAACCAAAGTTTCTTTTTGAGAAGAATCTCAAAAACAATACTTCATTACAAATTCTTTATGTGAAACCTCCATGGCAATATTACCCAGCTTCAAATACTGATATATTTATCTATTTTTATTTCTTTTAATAGATTTCGACATGTCGTGAATGATAATCATCTCTCTCTTCTTTCCATTCTATTATCCGGAGATATCCCAAATGAAAATCAGGACAGAATCCTCCTACCAATTCATAATAGCCAAGCCAATTGAAATAATTAATTTTGGAGCAATTCTTGCATAGATAGCGTGTCAGAATGCTCTATGTTTATTGTGTAAATATAATTAAAAATCATACTATTATTTGGCGAGAAAGAACGAAATTCATCAAAATTGGTCGACATTGTTGATTTAATACTTTAAATATCATGGGTGAACAGATGATAGTTAATCAACAGTATAACTATAAACACTTTTTAAACGTTTACAGTTGTTTATGTGATTTAATTATTTGTATCTATCCGGTGTTGTTGAAACTGGTGCAAGCAGGCACCCTCTCGCTCTCCGTTAGCTGCAAAAAGCGTTATTTGTTCGCTCGTTGTTAGCGGCACTTTCTATATTTCAATATATATATTATGTGTTTCCTTGTATATATGTGATCGTCGTCCATGTTTTGTATATATATATTTGTGTCTGTGTGTGTGTGAAAATAAACAAGATAAAGTAAAGAAGAATTTTTCCTTGTATTAAATACACACACACCCAGCGCTATATAGACAACAGTTTTCAATAATATTTTGAAATTAAGTACAAGTTTCCTTTTTTTGTCTTTAAATAAGAGGTATTGAAACAGTAGAATTCTTTTTTACATTCCTGCAGAAACTTTATATTGCAAAGATATAAATCAACAACAAATCTAATTTAAATTAAATTTAGCTAATTCAAACAAATTTTTTTTTCACAATATTTTAGAGTGTTATCTATTTCTAGGAGCTTAAAAGATTTTCAAAAGATGAAGAGTCTCCTATTCTTAGAGTAAAAATTTTCCTTTAGTCTTCCTTCAGGGATCAAATAAGAAACAGTTTTTGACTTGTCACGCGCGATTTTAAAAAGACTTTTTCATCTCTTCTCAGGTGCAAGAATTTCGTTGCCGTCATTTCTATTTTTAGATCCTGATCTGTCGTTGCTATGGTGACGTCGTTATTTACAGAAAGATAATTTTTCAAACGCACGAGCAATTTATATCTTAAGAAATTGCCTGAGAAATGGTAGTTTTGATAATCTTTTAACAGAAATTCTCAAACATAAAATAAGAGTTGCTGTTTAAAATAATTATAGTATGCTATTTATAGAAATATGTTATTGTAAACTGAGCACCTGAAAAACAGAAACTTTATTTTTCAAATATGGAGGATAAACAAGCCATTAAGTTTTTGGTGAAATGTTTTAGACGATTCAAATGTCATTGTAATAATGAAAATTCCTATAAAAATGTTTTTTAAATGGTCTTAAAATTCAGAAAAGTAATTTATGACACTAAAATTAGCAGCATTAAAAATGACAGTGTTTTAATTTTAAAGTCATGTACAGTGTACATTTGAGAAATAATATTTTTGGCAGTTATTATGATAAAACGCCAAATGTGGCATACAATTTTGGACAAGGATGTCAGAAAAGTTCTAGCTAAAATAGGCTCAAATGGCGAGGGCTCAAATACTCAGCTCTCAAGCTGAGTATCAGCGCTCACACACACGCACGCAGCTCTCACACACAAACACATACAAATAAAAATAGCTTGGTTGTTTTAAAAACAATCTTTTATTAATCAAAAATAAATTATTAATTGAAATAAACAAACCTATGACTAAACTTCCCGACTAAGAAAAATAGTTTGCCGCTATGAAATGAAAAATATCAAGAATGTGGTTGGTGTAAAGCAATCTTATTTTATTTCTTTTCGTGGATAATAAGCACAGATACTGAAAATTAATAGAATATTATAAGCTGTCATCTTTAGAGAACCACAGATGAGAAATGGAACATTTTCGAAAACCTAGTGCTACGATTTCTGTGTTAATGGGACATGAAAAGATATCTCAAAGCATGTATTGACTTTAATAATAATACAGTACTTCGTGGTACAAGGTTCACGAACCCTGATTTTAAAATTAAATATCTCTACAACAAAGGTCGATAGAATTATACTGTAAACTGTACATTTATTAGCAAAACTGTAAAACTGCTGTACGAAAGTTTAGAAAATTTAGTTACAAAAATCGTTAACAGATAGCTCTCTCATCACAATGCCCATAGACGCTTTCAGGGTGACATCAAAAACGATAAATGACTCCCGATCTGACTCCTTGTGACTTCTTTCTGTGGGGAGTATCGAAAGACACTATCAAAAGAAACAATCCCGCCACTCTAGTTGAGCTTGAATCGTTGATTGGTGTTGCATGTGATTCCATTTCCGTTGAGACATTGCAAGACATGATGTCGAATTTCATTGTTCGATGACGCCACCTCATCGTTTCGAACGGTGAACATTTTGAAAAAATTATATTTTGATTGAAAACATCTTATCACTTTTTTTTGAAGACTCCTTTCAGAGAGTTTTCAGCGCAGAGCGCTATCTGTTAACGATTTTTGTAACTAAATTTTCTTTTTGTACACTATTTTTACAGTTTTGCTAATAAACGTAAAGTTAACCGCATAATTCTATCTATCTTTTTGTAGAGATATTTAATTTTTAAATCAGGGCTTATTCGCTGATCACCCTGCATTTAAAGAAAACAATATAAACAGTTTGGACACTTATTAGAAATTAGCAATAGGAAAATGCACCAAATTCCATTAATTTAAGTCACTGAATTTTTGAGTTATCGCGTTTATGAGAATGTGAAAGCGTGGACCTATAATCAATCAACACTGGATAAATTTGAGCACTAAATTTCATTTATTTACGTTGTCACGCATTTGAATTATTCCGTCTATATGCAAGTGAAAATTTAGAATAATTGGCTTTTATTATGTTAAAACGTTTAAAATTTGATATATATATATATCCACTTTAGAAGGTAAATCTATGCGTTGAATTTTATTTAGCTTCCGCTTAACCTCTTGCAATCAATATTTACATATAATTGAACATTCAGACGATAGACTTTCTAGTATGATTTGAATTTGATACAAAATTTGATGGATATCTATTTTTGTTTGTGAACATGAATATGGAATATTTCGCTTACTTCGTGAATTTTCAAATAAAGTTTTAGTAAAATTTATGAATATGATAAAAGAAATCACCTGTGAATATGACGACGGTTTGGAGATATCATTTTGACAAACAGAGATAGTTTGAAGGAAGTCTGAAATATCTAGATACTTAAAAGTTTTGAGCAATAACAATACTTATCTTTGTATACAGAAAAGTAAAAGGCTGAAAGAGGAAATAAATGATAAAAATAATAATAAAAAACATTGACGTGGAAGAAAATATTTTATTTCAAAACTGTTGACTAAAATATGCATTTCAATCTCAGAAAAACTTTTGGAGACTTGCTTTTGAAACATAGCTTTAAAGAAATATCAAAAGGTTTTCTTCCTTTTTTATGTTCGTGGATATTTGCTTCCTAAGGTAGAAAGCAAGTGCTATTGAAACAGACACATGAAAAATAACGATGGCCATTTTGAGATGCAAAGAATAAAGCTCTTTTTCTGAAGTTCCATATTTTTTCCTCTATAATGAATTTTTTAAGGGAGATATTTTTGCAATATTGATACAACGGCGACATAGCATATAATTTCTCTATTACTGCGTAAAAGTAAATGCCAAATTTACAATGTGGTCGTTTTGAGCACTTCATAGAAAGAACAAGTTTTAATTAATTGGCTCTTTTGAAAGAAAATATTAAGGAATACAATTTCTTTTTAATGCTATATTTCTCTATTTAGAGAGTTTCAGTTGGTTTCTTTTAAATGGGAACGGACAAATTATAAGCATTATTACCACAGGCATTATTTATTTACAGCAAAATATTGAAATTGTTAATTGTTGTAATAAGACATGGGAATATTTAACATATATAATATTAAGTTACTGTGCTTTAATTATAAAATAAAAGCGGAAACTGATGCAACTGCATGATATTTTAATTATCTAAATAGACTTTTTATAAAAGTTTGTATTATTCTTTCAAAATTTGCTCTACAAAATGCTTGTTTTATTTTTGAAATCACACAGAAGGTATTTCGCTACCCCATTGGAATTCATTGAAAGAGTTATAGTGTAGTTTTCAAAATGAATTGGAATCATATCGATATGAAAGACGGAAACCAACTTGGGATCTTTTCTATTATCAAGAATTTTATTAGAAATAACCTGAAAATCTAGCCTCTTACTCAGTGTAATTTTAT
Source organism: Argiope trifasciata (assembly GCA_026543055.1). NCBI lineage: Eukaryota > Metazoa > Arthropoda > Arachnida > Araneae > Araneidae > Argiope > Argiope trifasciata. The sequence goes on along the minus strand of JAPMOQ010056813.1, from coordinate 59,880 downwards.
AATTTGTTGTTCTTACTAATGGCACTTCACAAGCCCGCTGACTCCCTGTCACTGGCCGCTAGTGGAAATTCATACATCTAGTTGCGAGTTAGTCAAATGCACATATTCTTTGTTAAGAAATAGAAAAATTCCTTCACTTAATTGCATGGGGTGTTCAAATGAAAAGGTACGAAATGACACTGTGCGTATAAACGAAAAACTGAGTACACCACAGACCTGAGTACAATGATCTCATTTATTAAAGAGCAGAAATATTCCTTGTTCCTAGAATTCTTATGACCGTCTTCACAGCGTTTTTGAGTCTCTCATCCGTGTTGGAGCGCTTCCCTTTCGCATGTTTTTTTCAAGGGATCAAACACATGAAAATAGTATGCGGCATGTACGTGCTGTAGAAATGAGAGTCAAGCCACCCACTCCCAACTGAAATTGGCCAATTCCACATGTGAGACATTGGAGATATGTGGATGTGAGTTATCATACAGCAGAACTTCAATCTCCGTGAGTAACTCCAGCCTTTTGTTCTTCATGGACCTGCGTAGTCTTTGGAATGTCTCACAGTAAACATCGGAGTAAATGGTTCTTCTGCGCTCACGAAATTCAACAAGTAGCGCAATTTTACAGTTCTCCTTATAAGAGCCTCTGCTCTCTCCTGCACATGCTTCGATCTACAAGAGATAACAATCGTAACCCTAGATGCCTCACTCCATTCTCCCATCTTAAACAAACATGTTAACGGTTATGTTGTTATGGCTATTCGAACCTTTTCATTTGAACACCCCTTGTATAGTCATTACAAAAAAAGCAGAATATCAACGAACTTGCCAATTACCTAATATAATTTTTACTTTTGTAAATATTCATTTGATTCCCTTCTACCACTTAGTCAATTAAACCCAGTTATAACTATCGAAAATTAAATTCCGTGAAACTTCATCCCTAATTGCAGCAGAACTTTCTTTATTTTTATCATAATGAGACTAACAAGCCGAAACATCTTTCCTCAAATGTCTCAAACGAGGGAATTCTTCGAAGGAAGTCATTGATCGGCCAAGCAATTATGGCATCGGCAATGCGACACCATTCCACTCCAGGGTTTGCGAAATTCTGTCTTTCCCTTTGTTGTCGAGACTAATTATTTCCGCTTAAATCGGAGAACTCGAGTTTCAGTGAAATCTACTTAGTTAAATCAGATGGTTGTTTCGAATCTCCGTTGAAGGAACTAGAAACAGCAACAGCTTTTGAAGTAGCAAACGAAGGAGAACATTTTATTTGGAAAAGAATGGAGTCAAATGTAAACTTCTATCTGTTTAATCATGATATTATATATATTTGTGTTGTTATTACTTATGGCACTTTACAAGCCCGCTGACAGATACTGTCAGCGATTTAAGCTGAAATGAGCATCTCTTGTTTTTTCAATAGCGTCAACTAGGGTCAAGAGTACGATTTAGCAACTTCATGCGTCACCCTTGCACCACCCTTTTTTACAGCGGGCACATTTACAGTACTCACTGATAGAATACAGAATAACAACCATGCCCGAAACGGGACTCGAACCCAGGACGCCCAGATTTCGGGGAAGAAACGCTACCCATAAGCCAGGTCACTGTCATATAAGTTTGTTGTTGTTACTTATGGCACTTCACAAGACCATTGATAGTCATCTGTAAGTGATTTAAGCAGAAATGAGCGTCTCTTGTTCTTTTAGTAGCTATTTCAAGAGTACGATTTAGCTTCTTATGTGTCACATTCCCTTGCACAGATCCTTTTTATAGGGGGGCATGTTTACACATCTCACAGATAACCAGGAAGAACAATTATGTATGAACCAGGAAGCCCAGATCACGGGGAAGAAGCGCAACCCCTATGCCAAGAAGTCGGCATAATATATATTTAATTCCATAAAGGACCCATTTCTAGTAATTTTAAAGCATAAATGTACTTTGGGATTGAAACTAATTATAGAAGATTGATTATTAAATTAAATTAATTTGACATATAACATATCTGATAAATCAATAATTAATTCAAAAATCTAAATAATTTGTTGAGGCTTAACGCAGGATATTAAAACATGCAGTTTTCAGTTTCGACAAAAAATATAGTTCTAATTTATTGAAATCTTCCTTTAAGCATAAGATGTTTCGATATCACTATCGTAACTACTATTAAGGTTAACTGATAGTTAAGGTATGTGATTATGTTAAGGATATAACATTAAAAAAACATTTATATTTTCGAATGTTTGCATAAAAACGATTAAAAATCTTCCAAGAAGCTAAAATATACTAGTTAAATGCAAAAGCTTTTGAAAAATTGGAAAAAAATGAAGTATAAAGCAAAAGTTTTCTAGTTTAGAAGCTTATCATATGAGATTAAGCTTTGAAGATAGCTTAAAAATGTATAATCTAACTCCTGAATTAAAAAAAAAGGTGGTTATTTTTATACATTCCTTAAATATTGGGGTTCAACTAAAAAATAAAAAGAGATTTTCAATTTTTTTCACATCGTATGAAGCACTAAAACAAAAAATGAATGAAAGAAATTAAAAAAAAAAGAAATCTAAACGAATCGTTTACTTATTCCTTAGATCAGGAACTGTTAAATATATTGAGAAACTACTACACCAAATTTGAAAAAAGAATATTCATTAGATTTTAATTTTCGTATGAAAATTCTGTTAAAGATTATAATTTCGGAAAATAATACATAAAAGTATAAAACAGCTCTACGTAAATATAAATATGAAAATCGATGTAACTTCCACCCAAACAAGTAATATATATTTTTTCAAAACCAATTCTTACTTTTGTCAACAATTTTTGTTTATTTTATTTTAGTTACTAATAATTAAATAATTACAATTAATATAAATATGTATATACATGTGAGAGAATCACAATATTAAGTGGTAAAAGAACTTTTTTCCAGCGATTTACACGCTTCGCCACTGACGGTATTTGTTCCTAAATTTATATCCTGCTAAATATCTTATGTAAGAGAAATATTTCTCCCAAATAAAACGAAAATTAATTAATTTATCAAAAACATTGTTTTTCGCAAGATTTAAACTCTCATTCTTCATCTTCGCGTGAAAAATATTGAAATTCTTGCTGTTTATCGATTGAGCTACTGCCTGTTGATTTCAATATTCATTACCAATTGCCAAAACTTTATTTAAAGTATTAAAAATTAATTGTTTAATTAAGGAATTAATATTAAAAAAAGGCATTAACTTCAAGTGTCATCCACTAAAAGTATAAAAAATGTATTTGAACTTGAGTGGATGAATAAATATAGCAATTGAAAATTTGAACAAAACATATAAATAAATGTATATAGGGTGTGTGTGAAACAATTAGGAATTGAAAAATAAATTTGGAAACCAAATTCTTGCGGTTTTATAAAGAAACTTGCTGAAATCCTTGATAAAGAATATTAAATAAAAAAATAATAATTTTGAATTTGTTTAGTAAAAATTCAGGTTTATTTTTTTAAAAAAAGTTTCGTTAAAGTCGAGTTTTCAAACGTAGTTACCCGATTGATGAAAGCCAATATATGGAGAAAATATTTGCTAAAAATGTTTTGGGAATGTGAGGTTTATTAAAAGCAACGATTTAAATCAAAGGTGATATAGCAATTTGTTATGAAAATTTAAAAAACCCTTAATTTTGTGAGAAACTTTTTTTGAGCATATTTAGTGTAAACATGTCAAAAATCTCTTTAGACTAACCATTAAGTAATTTTTGATGATGACAGAGCTTTCTTTTCGTATAAGAAAGAGAAAAAACATTGCACATAATTTCAAGAAACTTTCAGTATTTTGATCTTAGATCTTTTTAATGAATAAAAAAAATTCATTCGGATTGCAACGGAAGTTTTATGAATAATCTGCATCTTAAGTTAGATCTTTGTGGCAAAATCACAAGTGAGAGAATGTAGATGTTGCAATTCTTATATGTAAATGTGGTGCCAGGTATATCACTTCTCGCCATTGAGCGTCGCCTGTGACCTCACTTCCCGCCACTAAGCAGCCCTCTGGTGGAGAAACCGTGAGCAAAATGTAGTTCATGTCTGAACGAGGCATGATTACGACTTTCTAAAACAACCGAAGACGAATGTGTAAAGACGGAAGACGAAATTTCGACATATTGTTGAAAGAAGAACTTGGTCATCCATTCCATCCTGTAAATTAGGCATCACCATTTGTTCCTCATTAATCTAACTTCATTGTCATCCATTAAATTCCAAAGTATCATCTGGACTTATTATTGCTTGGCCACCAGGACACCCCAGATAAATGCAAAATATGATTTTGAAGAACCATTCGTTGAGTTTTTATAACGCTTTTTATTCTTAATAATTTCATGGATGTAGTCTAATTTTTATATTTTATCCAGATTTCTTTCTATGAATAGATTAGAGCGTCAAAATGAATATTAAGGGCTAATAAGTGTAATAGTAAGAGTTTGTTAGGGTAATTAGAGTAGATGAAAGATAGGGTAAAGAAATTTCGAATTTACATAGTTTTAGAAGGAATTTTAAGACCTCAACGTTTTGGCACGTGGGAAAATTAAGAGACAGCACAGCTCTAAAATTGCAGTTGCCAGGGTGATGTAGTTTCAGCGATTAGGAAATTATTTTAAGAACGTAGTTAATATGAAATTATTGTTGAAATATTTTCTTATACATAAAATTCTAATACATGTAATTGATAATAAAGATGATTGAAGATGAATTAACGTTTCTGCATTTTCATTCTTTGCTTCAAAATTTTAAAAGTGATGAATAAATTAATACTCCTGTTTAATGCTTTAAATGTTTTACATTTCTAAAAATGTAAATTAATTGTTATGTAATAAATGTTAATATGAAATAAGTGCTGAAATATTTTTTACTTAGAGTTCTTATAAATGTAATTAATAATGTTATAATATGAATTAGCACTTCTGAATTTCCATTCAATACTCTAAAATTCAAATATTAAACAGTAAATAAAATAATTTTTTTTACTGTATTTTAATATTTGACATTTCCAAAAAATGCAATGCAGTTGTCATATAATAATTGTTTTTCAAAACTCATTTATTGCATATTTATTATTTTATAGCTTTTATTCTATAAATATAGTTATATTTTGACCTAAGAATTCCATAAACATTTTTTTTCACACTTCTTTGGATCTTGAAATATAAAAGCTACTATTTCAGAACATAAGCAAAAAGATCCTATTACCATAATTGATCAGATGGATCATTTTATCATAATCTAATAAAAGAAATATGAAAACTTCACTCTTTGAATATCATGAATCGTGAATCCTTCAATCTACATGACAATGCCTACTTTGCATATTTTATTTTCAATTCATTACACTTTTAAGAGATGAATCGGAATTATTCATCTGTAAATTTCAGTTAAATGCAAATTTTGTCCTGATGAATATGTATAGACATTCTCAATAAGAGCTTGATCTAAAGTTATTTAGTTGTGGGATTAAATTTTAAATCTTCAATAAAGACCGTAAGCGAATACTTGAGGAAGATTTTTGGTACTGTATTCATTCGTTAAAAGAATATTAACACTTATATTAACTCCGAAATTTTATCGTCTGCCGTTCCATAGTTTTGATTTTTTTTGTAATTAACTTACTTAGCGACTTTGATGTAAACTTTATTTATTAAAAAATATACTATTTAAACTAAATTCTAAGTTTTGAATAAAAACTTTTTGTGTTCAACATTACTTTCCATCTTAATATTTAGGTTTAAGTTTGGCTTAGGTTAAGTTTTGGCATTTTTATATATTTGTAACAATACATAAACCTCCTTACGTTTCATATTGTTTCGTTTGTACACATTTTTAAAAAATATGTAGGACACAAAAATTTTGTAATAATATTAAGATGTCTTTTGAAGTTGATACAATACGAGTTTATCTATTGTCTCGTATATATAGTATAGAAAAAGAAAAATATTCGAAAAAAAAAATCGAAATCGAGGTTTTGACGAATTTTTCCGCTTCAAACCTCTCTGAGTTCGAAAAACATATTTTTGGAAATGACATACATAGATCTGCGCCAAGATAACTAAAAAAACCTTGAGTTATACTAATGAAATTTGGTATGCCATCTTATTAATAATTTCTGTCAAATTTCGTGCAAAATAAGTTCAGAGGCTGTCTGTCTGCCCAAAATAATTAAGAATTAAAGAGACATAGAGAGATAAAATTCGGGACATATATTTAACATCTATAGCGTAGACATTTCTTAAATTTTGAGCCCAATAAGACTAAAAGAGAACTGTTGTTGGTATGTATTTTCAACACAATAATTCAAAAACCCATTTACTTAAATATATCAAATTTGATATGAGAATTTTTGACTTCCAGCTCAGTTTTGTGCCAAATGTGTGTTCCATTTGGTTGAGAAAAAAGAGTCTAAGACACAAATAAGATTTTAGGATATTATAAAAACATGCCAAGGAATGATTCCAAAAAACTTCGTTCAGGATTACTTTATAGATTCAGTGAAAAGGCTAAATTCCCTTCTAAAAATTAATATTTAGTAAGTATTGCAAGCCAATGCCATGCAAGCTGTTTTCTGGGTTGACTTCATTAGAGACGATAGAAAGTTTTGGGAGAAATACCCAATTGGTTTAGGTATCAATTTCAGAGTCAACTTTCAGCATCATAGTTTTGATGCTTACCGTGTAATCAAAGATCAGCTTCGATAGCTCTGATATTGATCACATGATGGAAGATTCCAGAAATCAATTTCTGTTGACGGTTTCTATGTTTGTGGTATGATGAGAAAATTCAGCGATCAGTGACTGTGATGCTTACCAAATGGGAAAATACTCCATGCATGAGAATTTCATAATTTTCTAATGATTGTGCATAATGTAGGTAACAATCTCACAGCCGTAGCTCCTTCTGATAGCATGGAATATTCAAGAATTAAAACAAATATTTTTGTGTAAGAGTGATAATTTTATATGGACAATCAAGCCATTTACGCTATAATTATCAAATGCAGGGTGAGAGTTAAAGCACTTTAAATTCTAAAAGTGCATCGTATAGTCAAAGAAGTATTTTCCTACGATACAATGGTATTGAGGAATTTATTGAGATACATTACAGCTTTTCTAGAGATTAAATAATTATAAAAAATAATAACTAAAAGTAACTAAAAATAACTATAAGTAACTAAAAATAACCATAAAAATAACAACTATAAGTAACTAAAAATAATCATAAAAATTAATAACTATAAGTAACGAAATAAAAGTGTAAAAAATAACAAGTAACTAAAAATAACCATAAAAATAATAAGTAACTAAAAATAACTATAAAAAACAATAACTATAAATAACTATAAAAAGAATAGCTATAAGTAACTAAAAATAACTATAAAAATTATAACTATAAATAACTAAAATAACTATAAAAATAATAACTATAAGTAACTAAAATAACTATAAAAACAATAACTATAAGTAACTAAAAATAACTATAAAAACAATAACTATAAATAACTATAAAAACAATAGTTATAAGTAACTAAAAATAACTATAAAAACAATAACTATAAGTAACTA
>JAPMOQ010056813.1:38619-52272 GCA_026543055.1 Argiope trifasciata | reverse complement strand
TATAAGTAACTAAAAATAACTATAAAAACAATAACTATAAGTAACTAAAAATAACTATAAAAACAATAACTATAAGTAACTAAAAATAACTATAAAACAATAACTATAAGTAACTAAAAATAAATAGAAAAATAATAATTATAAGTAACTAAAATAACTATAAAAATAACAACTATAAGTAACTAAAAATAACTATAAAAAATAACAACTATAAGTAACTAAAAATAACCATAAAAATAATAACTATATGTAACTAAAAATAAGTGTAAAAATAATAAGTAACTAAAAATACACATAAAAAATAATAAGTAACTAAAAATACACATAAAAATAATAAGTAACTAAAAATAACTATAAAAACAATAATTATAAGTAACTAAAAATAAACATAAAAAATAATAACTATAAGTAACTAAAAATAAACATAAAAAATAATAACTATAAGTAACTAAAAATAACTATAAAAATAATAACTATAAGTAACTAAAAACAACTATAAAAAAGAAGGTATTGATCAAAACGTCCAATTTGAAAAATGTATGCAGGAGATAATAAAAAATACAAAATAAATTTCCGTGGAATTATCCGTAAAATTGGAAGAGCTGCTAAAATTATAAAATTTCTAAATTTGAAAATCAAAACAAAAAACATTCCTCTTAAAATTGAAAAATGTATTCTCTACGAACTGTTTTATCGAGTCATTATGCAGTGATCCGAGGTGCTTTATTATACAGTTTCCAGAGTTAACCAAGTTCACGAGAGTGCATTTTTTAATACGTTATGAATGCATACATTGTATTATTTTCTTATTATAATATTGCATTTTCTTTATTATAAAGCTACATAGGAAAGCACGATCAATATATATATATATATATATAAAGATGGTCTATGGTCCATATACGATAAACAGATGGTCCTAAAATGGTTGAAAAAGCAAGAAAAGGCAGAACTGTAACAAGTCCTGGCATTCAAAGGACATGGGGCCCTAAACTTGAGTAAAAGGGAGTGATGAAGGGCTATTTATCAGAAAATTAATAGTTAAAAAATAAAATAAACCTAGATGCTTGAAATTTGGATTTATATAATCATTGTAAACTAGATAATTTAAATTTGGTTATTGTGTAATCATTGTAAACTAGATGATTTAAATTTGGTTATTGTATAATCATTGCAGATTTCTAACCTCTTATTGATGAAATCTGTCAACAAAAAAAAACTTGTTTGTCCGTATTCTCGTATGAAAATGCTCAAATATAACAATGAAATGAGGACTGAAAGATACATTATCTATGTTATAGATCTTGCAGGAATCATTATGATAATTATACATGGATTAAAGATAAATTATACATGGCATTTTAAAAGCATTCTTTAAAACTAATTTAAGATTTTCTATTAATGTTACAATTGTCTTTGCATTATTATAATACGGCATAATGAAATTTTCTGAAGTAATCATAGTTGCATAGTTGCATTTTGCATAATAATTTTATAATTTGCTCTTAATTATAATAGACAAGATAACAGTTATGCATTCTCCGTTAATTTCTCACCAATAATTTTCATGTCTGTAACCTGGTTTAAGAGTATCTCGTCTTCCCCTTGATCTGACAGTTCAGAGTTCGAGTCCTGGTTTGGACGTGGTTGTACTCTACCATATGTTATGTCTTTGAGGTGTGCGAATGAGCCTATTTGTAAAAAGGGGGTGTGCAAGCGAATGAGTCTGTCCTCTTTATATGAGTTAGCAGTTAGCCTCTGAGCTCCAAAGGGAAGAAATCTATGCCCTCAGAAGATACTGCACTCTCGGATGCAATTACTAACAGTTCATCAATGAACTTGTAAAGTGACATAAGGACCATCAAAAACAGAGTTTCAAGGGAAGCGGTAGCCTGGTTGGTAGAGTGTCAGTCTCGTAACCGAAAGGTAGCGGGTTCTGTTCTCGTCTTGTACAAAAACCGCCATGTAGGTTAATGGCAGTTGGGGTATGTTAAATACACTGATGGAAAAAATATCCCAAAACCAAGAAAAAATTATTGTACAGTAATGAAATTTTAGGAATACATTTGTCTAGGTAACATATTTAATTGATTAAAGTTTCAAGATCACAGATAGAGCCATTGGCGAGAAGAGTCATTTCAAATGTGAAATGTTGGTACATTAGTAACCGGTGTAACCGTCAGAATTTTGAATGCAAGCATGCAAACGTGCATGGTCGGATATCGTACAGGTGTCGGATATCAGTTTGTAGGAAGGAGTTCCATGCCTGTTGCACTTGGGCGGTCAATGCAGGGACAGTTAATGCTGGAGTTGTCGTCCAATGATGTCGCATACGTGCTCGATTGGAGAAAGATCTGGTGATCTAGCAGGCCAAGGCAACATGTCGACACTCTGTAGAGCATGTTGCGTTACAACAGCGGTATGAGGACGAGCGTTATCCTGTTGGAAACACCCCTTTGAATGCTGTTCATGAATGGCAGTCCAACAGGTTGTATCACTAGACTGACGTTCAAATTTGCAGTCAGGGTGCGTGGGATAACCACGAGAGTGCTCCTGCCGTCATACGAAATTGCTCCCCAAACCATAACTCCAGGAGTAGGCCCTGTGTGTCTAGGCCGCAGACAGGTCACTATCAGGCGTTCACCTGGCCTCCTTCTAACCAACAAACGGCTATCACTGTGACCAAGGCAGAACCGGCTTTCATCAGTAAACACAACAGATCTCCACTCCGTCCTCCAATGAGCTCTAGCTTGACGCCACTCACGTCGCAAACGGCAGTGGTTTGGAGTCAGTGGAATGCACAGTACAGGACGTCTGGCTTGGAGCTGTCCTTGAAGTAACCGATTTGTAACAGTTCGTTGTGTCACTGTGGTGCCAACTGCAGCTCGAATTTCAGCTGCAGACGCAGTACGATTAGCCACAGCCATACGCCGAATACGACGGTCTTCCCTCTCAGTAGTACCACGTGGCCGCCCGGAACCTGGTTTTCTTGAGGCAGTACCTTCCCTTGACCACTGAAGTCAATTCTCATGCACAGTGGATACATTCCTGCCAAGTCTTTCAGCAATATCGCGGATAGAAAACCCACCTTCTCGTAGCCCTACAACACGACCTCATTCAAACTCAGTGAGCTGTTGATAATGGCTTCTTCGTCTTCTCAGAGGCATCCTTGAATAACATTAACCCACTACGTCAAATCTCAACTGTAAATAACGATCACGAAACTTACAGCGCTTATTTAAAGCAAACCTCATTTGCATGTTCATAGTGTCGCTACTAGCGCAACACTGACGCGCGTAGATCGAAATTTGAATCGACGTCATCTTTCAGATGTAAAAACAAGCCTACCAAATTTCGTTTATCTAGCACAGCTCCTTCCTAGTGTTGGGACTTTTTTCTATCAGTGTATGTCGCGACTGCAAAGTACTCTAAGTGCCCATAACAAAACGATACCTCCGGGGGTACAGAATCAGGTATGAGTCGGTCTCTGATTTGGATCTAAATTCTGATTTGCTGATAGATGAATGAGTGTATGAATGTAGTTTACTTTTCACCTGAACGGTGCTCGTTCACAACGAAAGGAGCATACCATTGTCTTAATTTGAAAGAGCTCTTCTCATTCGAGCTTGGTATGACCAAGTGGCATTAGACAACAACGACAGCGAGTTTTCAAAATCACTAGTTTAACTAAGCTGTACTTTCAGGAATGTACTTATTAGCCTCTGCCTCTTAAATAACTTTAAATCTTTTTTTTAAAAAAAAAGACTTGCTGTTTCAAGTCTTAATCTACAGTACTAAAACTGTTAAGGGCTCCGAATTTTATTGTATTTCATTCAAAAAGATTGCACGAAGAGCATAAACAAACAAAAAAAAATCTAAAAGCTTTTTTTCTAGAAGAATGTGCTTAGATTCATTTCCCTCCGTTCCAGTCTAAGAAGGTTTTGTTGATTACTTTCACCACCAGCTGGGAAGACTTCAAGGATATTTAAACACAACATCAACAGAAAATGTTACATAGTTTGAAAAAGTTTATGAAAATAGTAAACCAGGAAGATGAAAATTGAAATTTTTTTAATAGAAATCATTTTATATTTTATGATTCTTTGGTAAAAAGATTTTATGAATTATACAAATTGTTTCTTTTTACTGAAACTCCATGAAGAATCTTCTGTATTAAAAGTGTGAGCCATTCTTTGAATGAAAAACTGAAAATTCTCCATGTAAATTCGGCTTAGAGTTTTGTTTGTGTTTTTTTAATTTTCTATTTTAATTTACCGTCATAAAACTTAGTAATATCGTTTGCTTTTATTGATTTATTATTATTTTTCATTTATTTAGTTTTTGAAATTTCTGCTTGGTTCTGAGAAACAGTTGGGGATAATACCAAACGATTTATTTTAGTAGAAAAGAAGATGAAATGTGAGCGCTTTCTAAAAACAGCAAATTTGCCAATAAAACTCTCTAGAATATCAAGAAAAAACCCTGCAACATTTAACACAATCGTATTTATTAAAATTTTATAATTTCCGGACAATCCGCTCTTTGCTTAGTACATTTATCCATATGAGAAACTGTTTACATTTATTTTTGGTAGAAAATCAGCCACAAAATTATCACATCTAAGCTACGTTAAATGCCAGATTTCAGAGTTAAAAAAAGTATAAATTCCATTAGTAAAACTTGTATTCTCTTATACTAGCACAATATGCATTTATGTTAAATTTAGTCGAACAGCAATTCGAGCTATGTTTGTATTTTGCATCTTCTAAATCTGAAAGATTATCAGCTCAATTTGATACTGATAAACAATTTTGATGCTAAGAAAAGGAACAAATTATCATTCATGCAGTTTGTTTGTTTTTTGAGTTACTGAATTCACAGAAACTCCACAGAAACTCTCACAATAAGCAGTTAAACAAGGATGAATCAAGTTTTTAATGAATTTGGTCCTTAATTCGTCATAAATGGTGATTGAAAAATATGTCAAATATTCTATTCACGTTAATGATTATATTTAACTCAAATCTATATTTGCGTTAAATATAATCACTCATAAGAAATGAGAGTCAGATTATACATTTTCTAATTAATCGCATATTTACTGAATGTTTTGTTCATATAATAGAGCAAAATATATATGTAAAGTTTTTTATTTTAATTTCTTTCTGCTGTGCTTTTTTACGTTTCATGTATAATTGATATACCTTTATTATTCATACACAATCCAAATTTTTAATTCTCTGCTGGAAACTTTCACAAACGGGTACCAAATTTTTGTTGTTACGCTGTAAATACTGTTAAATAGAGGAAAGGCCATGTCTTTTGTAGGGTTTCTTTTTACCAATGTGATGCAATTTTTAAAATTTATTCATTTTTTATCCATAATATGTTTGAATTTTTTAATTCACTTTGGTCTATTATGTATTTATATTTAAACTATCGTACCTCAGATTTATATCATTTTTTCCGTCTTTCCATATTAATGTATGGTAGAATTTGGGACTAAGAAAGTAGATCTTCATGCTTTATATTGTTTACAAAAAACGTTATAATTTTTTGGTTCATATTTTCTTCCCTACTGAATAATAAATGCGCTGATAGACAAAAAACTATTTTCACATTCAGTTTTACACCTCGTTCTCAACTTTATTATCAACTAGCAGTACTCGCACGGCGTCTAGTCTCCACCCGATATGACATGGGCATGTTATGCAACATCAAATAAACTTAAAAATATATTGAGATATGATCTAAAATAGCTACAAAATATTTTTTTATAATACACATTCAGAAATATTTAGACTGTTAAAAAGATAAAAATGATATGTCCGTAGTCAAAACAATCCACAAAAAATATACAATAGAAAAGCTGTTTTCAAATTTAAAAATGTACAAATAAGTTATTATAGCTCACTATTCTATGCTTAATTATGAGCTCTGCATATTTTGATGTAACGATAATTTGCACTCCTCATGATATTTTAGAGAGAGGGTTTCTTTGCCCAACAGAAGTCCTCCCTCCATAAATTCATTATTTCTCTGATATTCGCTAACCGAACATTTCTTCCCTCTTCATTTCTCTTACCGCTAAAATTTTTGGCATTTAATATGTTCCGATCAAGGTAGGATCCCTTCTTTTGTGCATAATGAGGCTTGAATCGTTGTTTGAAGTAAACAAAGAAATGTATCGCTTATGCATAGCACAGATCCTGATATTTGCAAGCGAGCAGTTTTCTTTTACGCGCCAAATAGTTAAAATGGGAATTAAAAAACTCATTTTTTTCATCTTGATTTGACTTTAATACATTAAAACGTTCCCCAATAAATGCGCTACAAAATGATATAAATATCTTCAATATCCGTTTTATATTTCTCGAATTTTTGTAGTTCAAATAAAGACTCTTTCAAGAGACTTCATTTTACACTATGTGTAGATTTACTATTTGCACACAAAGACACTCACCAAGCTGCAGTGAACAGAATCAACAATATTTGACAACAAGCTGGTACACTGGAAATATTAATTGTAATAAATTTTAATTACAATTTTTTATGCATAACTTGTTTTGTTGTTGAGGTTTATATTGTGATAAACAAGATGAGACCTGATATTTTAATAGTTTATCCATAGCTTCACTTAATATATTTGTGAAGTTTTTTATTGGTTTCAATCCCATTATATCCAAAATGCTATTAAAGGTCTGATCTATCCATCAATTGATTGTATTTTGTCATTTATATTACTTCGATTTCATTTACATTTTCAAACTAAGCAGATATTGAAAAGAATACTTCTTTAGTTTTCAAAAAGAAAAGAACATTTCTCAATCAAATAGTAAAAATTGTATGAATTCCAGTGAAACAATAAGATACATTGTTATATATTAAGCAAAAAAAATAACTTAAAAAATATTCAAACTTATAAAAAAATTCCTTAGTTTAATCGATATTATTCTGAAATATGTTTTTTACAATTTTAAAACCCTTTAATACTTAGTTTCATTAGTAATTCAGCAGTCGACCACAACAAATCCTGTCGATAGAGCTACGTTCAGTGGTGGCGGGGTGGTCGGCTGCATGCAAGAAGTTGAGGTCTCATCAGTATTAATTTTGAGTCTTATAGCGGAAAAACTCAAAACTCTTGCGTAATTATCAGTTTATCAAAACTTCTTATCCTCCAAAGATTAATTATACAAAATTAGTAACAATTTATAATAGTTACACAAGTAGATGTAGTTAAAGTTACCTCTCCCTCTCTATATAATAATAAAAATATAGTAGATGACAAGTATAGTAGATCACCTCTTAATTGAATCTCCTCTTCAACAACAGCCAATGACAAATTGAAACCATTTATCCGAAGCGCAAAACTTTCTTTGAAAAGAGAATTGTTCCAAATATGTCATGACCTCAAGACAATTACCAGAGCGCATTAATGCATCATGTCAGTCCAAATCATAGAAATGTTCTTGAATTCCGTTTTCAGGGGACATTATTTCGGTTAAACTCACGAATTAGATGTTCTGGGGTAACAACAAATGTAATTATCCTTCGATTAGAGTGCAAGGTTGGCTGCTTTGTCAGAACACACTCGGAAATGAACGATAATCACGAAAATAAATCAATTGGGAGCCTTAGTAAGTGGAGAAAGTCAAGGAAAAAATGTAGCCAAGACAGACCTTTTGTGAAATGAATTATGTATGTGAACTCTAATTTGGATACATTTTATGTTCATTAAGGTATCCGACGACGTTCGAAGGAAAATTTTTTAAAAATTGCATCTTTTAAAAACTATTTATGATTTTTAGATGTATTGTCAACTGTAAACACTATAAATACAAAAACAATTATTTGAAAATATATTTTAAGAAATAGGAAAATTTTGTAGTAGATTTTAAGGAAATTGAACCAAAACGGTTAACACTCTACACAAAATGGTAAGGCAGCAATCCTATTTTTCTTTGCACACAAGTTATAGAATATGATGATGAATGAAATGAGCCAAAATCTAAGAAAACTCTTCAGATGCAAAGAAGTGATGGGTAAAAATATACGTATATATGCATTTTTTTTCAGAAACTCACTACTTATTTTTTCTAAAAATACCTATAAATGAAAAAGTATTACGCCAACAATCAAACCTTTGGTTCATTTCATTGCCCATATTATTTAAAACACACGCTGAACCTTTTATGTAAACACCTCTATTAGTTTATGAGATATGTTAACGGTGGAGAATTTTCATGAAAATTAAAACTGAAGTTAAAGACAAATTTTAACCGAAAAATATATTTTGCTTAAAATTTCTATGGTTGATAGACCATATCTCCCTTTTCTTAGGAAAAATGAACTATTTTGTAAAGAGAAAAGTCTGAACTACAAAAAATAACAATGAAAAAAATAAATTCTCCATTGTGGCCGTTAACCAGTGTTTTCAATGTAATCAGATACTTTAAGTTTCTTCATGGGTTAATATATGGGAATGGATATGATATAAACTTATCTCGAATGTTCATACTCTTATTATTGTAATTAAAACCATTGGAAGTAGTTTCCCCGAAACTTTCTCGTATCTACTCTAAATTTATGGCAATAACATGCAATAATTACGAAATATCAACTTTTGGAGTGAATTTAATATTATTACAAGCAATTAAAGTTGCTTTCTAGCATGTGTGATTGAATCACTGGGAAGACCGTTATACGATCATCCCGAAAGGTACTGATCGGGTACCAAGTAAATGACCACGACAAACTTGAGCACCATTTGACGACTTAGCGATGAATTTGGCGATTTGTCGACAAAAGGATTAAGGCTGGAAATATCGAAAATTGTCCCGATCCATCCAATAAGAACTGAGATACACCCTGATTCGACCAAAAAGGTATTAGGCTCGCCTCCCGGGAGTTAGAAAAGGCCAGTACTTACAAGCGTCGTGGTGAATTGAATTGTAGCCGTAGCCGTAGACATGTAGAGAGTCTTCGAAGCTACGGCGAAGTGCCAGAATTGTGGGGAGTGAATGCTGAATTGCTGTGTAACGACTCCTGTAGACTACAGTGGAAACAGCGCCGAGTCCCGTATGTGGTGTAGCCAGTTTTTTTAATATTTTTATTAACATATTTCAAAACCTACATGGTATTTAACTTAATAAGTCAAATCCTCTTCCAAATCTGGACTTCAAAAAGCTCATTTCCTTCGGCTTTGTTTTATCCAATATTAAAATTCCTACTCCTGTCTCTATCAATAAATGTCAGAAGTCGAACATTAGTCACAGGGATGGATAGAACAGGAGCTTCTTTCCATGTCTCTCCCACTTCATGCTCATTACACTGTTTAAATAACCAGAGGGTTATAGTTGCAGGGGTATGAAGTAGTGTTGTGTGTGTGGTGTAGCCAGTCTTGTGGTTGTGATACAGATAAAGCGAGGGCAGTGAGAAGTTTCAGCCTTCTAGAGAGACCATAGAACGAAACTCAAAGGATCGCCTCAATTGGAGAATTCTGTCTGACCGCTTTGTGGGCTGTGGAAATTGTTATTACCGGAGTTCTACTTGTGGGCTATTGTTGTTACTGTTCTTCTCTTACTGTTACTGTGTGTTCGTCTCGGCTGTACATATTTGTAGTCTTTGTGCTGTCTTGACTTCGTGTAAATGGATGTCATAGTTGTTTTCTAGTGAGACGTGGTGATTGGTTTTTGCTGAAACTATTGTTCAATCCTAGAAAAATTATTTGGCGATGACTCGCCGTCATACGGTTAACAGTATCCGAGCATCCAATTTGTATTTTAGACACGTTTACCTCAACCAACAGCTACAAAAATTTGGTATAAAACTGAACTTATATTATCCCTCAACACATTTTATATATTTAAGTCGTAGCTTTATTAAAATTATCACGTTTACATACTCCTAGTATAGACCCACATACAACCAACCTGCAGTTGCATGTCTCTGAAAATTTGACAGGTGTCTACACAATAGATGTTAAATCTGTGTACTGAACTTTATCTTCTATCTCTCTTCAGTTTCTAGTTATTCTATTAATTTATATTCGAGTAACTAGACAGACGAACTTCCTATGACAAGACTTTACACACAAATTGATGGAAATATTTAAATTTTTTGTAAAGACCAATAAAAAATTTCAGTCAATTTTTTTCAAAACGTGTTTTTTGAACTCAGAAAGTTCTTAAACATGTTCTAAATGTTTGAATTTTTCGATGTTTATTATATTTTCTCCATTTTATGTATACGAGAAAGCAGAAAATGTTAGATGTATTTTTTGTCAAAATTCGGATGTAAAATTAACAGAGAGAACTCTGGAACTGTCTCGCATTATCACTACTGTTTGAATATCGCATTAACTCTAATGTTTATCTAATGAACGCATTATCTCAAATAAAGATACAATCTTATTACAAATAAAATGTAAGTACTGAGCAAGATCATGGACGCAATTATTTCTCGTAACTTTATTTTTAGATTTTTGCAAGTCCGCAGTGGCTTGGTGGTAAAGTCTTGGTTTCGGAATCGAAGGGTTGCAGGTTCGAGACCTGATTCCGACGATGAACAGCCGCGTAAGTGGCTTGGTGCACGTTAAATCCGTCGGTGCCAAACGTCCTCCCACTGGTGTGGGTTGGAAGTTTAGAGAGGGGGTTGCCAGCTCAGGTGTTGTCCTTGTAATTTAAATCGTGGTTCAAAATTACGAGTTCTGTCACAAAATAGTTTTAGTGTTGCTTCAAAATGGGACTTTAATATAACTAAACTGAATCAAAATTTTATATGCTCATATAAGATTATTTCGTTATGTAATAGAGAAAATCATTTTGTACTTGTGCATGATAATGACTGTATTCTATTGACGAATGATAACTACTACAGGTACAGTAAAGAGCAATATTTAGCGATTAATTGCTGGAAAACAGTTTTTATTAAAACCGAATGTGTATATTGAACAGCTCAAGGAAAAATGTCGCATTTTTAATAAATCTAGCGTGGGTTCTTTGACAATGAATCCATGATATCCAGTTAATACACAAGAATTTGAAAATCGATTATATTTTTGGATGTCTCTTTACGAACCAGTTGAAAAGAAAATATAATTACAATTAAATAAAATATAGCATGCCGAATTTCATTTATTTAAGTCATTCGTTTTTGAGTTATTCACTTTACATGTATGCTAGATAACAAGTAGACAGACAATCAATTCTTCGTCAAATGCTGCCACAATTTGATACATTTACATTTTAGATGCTGAATTTGTGTATTAAATCTTATCTGCCTAGTTCTTAAGATTTTGTAATCACAATTTTTCCTTTTACTGAGTCAATACCACACGTGTAGTTATTTTTTGGCAGTTTTCGTTCAAATTTGATGAGAATCTACAAATATGATGCATTCATGTATCAAAAACTATGTATAAAACCCATGCATCAATTTTCGTCTTTCTAGAAAAAACGATTTCCATTGTTCCGAGACAGATTGATACAATTTCAAAAGCTTATTTTTCATATTCAGGCAGGTTTGAAATATTGTTATGTAGATAGAACTCAAGCGCACACAGAAAGTAGAGTTAAACCAATTTATTAACTCAACTCTGAACTCAGAATAGTGTGACTGAAACATCTTCGGCTTTTATATCTCCAGGGCAAGTTTCAGAATATTTCCATGGAGACAGTAAGAAAAGTCCAGAGCACATATTTGGTAAATTAAAGAAAGGTCTAGAATGTTCTGAAACACGAAATAAAGAAGAAACAAATCTAGGAAAAATTAGTACGCAAATTTTGAATCAACCGGGATTCGAACTCACGATCTTTTGACTACGAGATTCCATTCGACTTTTGAAACTTGATTATTTCTTTTCAATGAGGCATTTGTTAAAATCTTTGAACTCGAATTTTCCGACAAGTGTAGTATTTCCTCTTTGTATAATTTCTGTATTAGAAAATAAAAAAAACAATAACATATCATCTTTTAAAGCTTGTAAATTTTTAAGACATTATATTATACTTATAGAAGGACGGATAAATGAGTCAACATGTATAATTCCAAAAATGTTATTTTTTAAGACCTGGATGGATAAATGAGTCAACATAATATAATTCCAAAAATGCTATTTTTAACACTTGGACGGATAAATGAGTTAACATAATATAATTCCAAAAATGCTATTTTTAAGACTTGAACGGAAAAATGAGTCAACATATAAAATTCCAAAAATGGTATTTTTAAGACTTGGACGGATAAATGAGTCAACATATAAAACTCCAAAAATGCTGTTTTTTAGGACCTGGATGGATAAATGAGTCAACCTAATATAATTCCAAAAATGTTATTTTTAAAGTTTTGGACACGATAGACTGAAATGTCTGAGTTTATCAAAATTTCGAAATTGAGTTGCTTTAACGATTACAAAAGTTCGAGAGACTATTGAAAAGGAATTGCCACCAATTGAAGACATACACAATACAATGTTACAATTTCATATATAAATATAAAAAATCATATAAAGAAGATAGAAATCTGTTGTTGTGTTGCCATGGAAACGCATTTCGAAAGTAGTGCATATAAATCCTTAGAAATCATGCTGTGAACAGCAGGTGGTTGAAAAGAGACGTTGCTACATCGCTAACAAAAAATAAATACGGAAATCTGTGGAAATATATCTTCACTAAAAAATTGCCTTATGAAATATATTTAGGAAAATGTATGTTATGTATAAAGCCGTTAAGTAAAAAAATTATTTTTTCTTTGAAAATTTTACATCGAGAAATGAATGTCTAAGTACAAAGAGACAATTTTTGGTGAAATAAAAGCACACGCAATCAAAATTATTGTAAATTTGTATATAATTATCGCACTTTCAAGCAATTTCTTGTTTGGACCTTAAGCCAAAGAATGTGTTTTTTTGTAACAAATATATAATGTATGTAGTAGTTTTTTTTATTTATTTAAAATAAATATTCCGAATGACTTTCATCAGAAATTTTGTATTTTGTAATAAAAAGTGATATTTAATTTTTAATCACCATCTTTTAATTCTATAACCCCGAAATAAATACAGAATGTTCAATCAAAAGATAAGTCGAATTCAGTTCTTTAATAATAAAAAATTATGGTTTACATAGAAACGAGAAACTTCCAAAAGTAACAACCCTAATTTTGAAATCTTATTTTTATAATTATTTTTAATGTTTAAACTCTTATGAAACGTCTTTTCTTTTAAAAAAAATAGTATAAATTTTTGATAAATCTTTTGTTTTCTATTTTATTTAAAAAGTTTTATTTATTAAAGTTTTATTAAAAATGATTTCTATTCATTGAAAAAAATTCCTCTGTTGAATATATAAATATGACAATTAATTCAAGGTAACAAGTCTTAAAATATTCTTGGGATGTGACTTTGTTTCTAATAACATTAGAAATGATTTGTATGTTCGAAGTTCATATCTTTTGAAAGGGTTCTTTCTCAGAAAATTCTTTGGCACTCTTATTACAGTTAATTGCACAATGAGAATGGTCTCCCTAAATCTTTCTCGTATATTCTGTAATAAACTTGTCATGCCTTATAATGCTTTACCTCGCAGTGGCGTAGAATAGTTACTCAATATTAACTTCTGGCGTAATTTAGAATTTTTACCGAATATGCGTTAT
>JAPMOQ010056813.1:23355-38609 GCA_026543055.1 Argiope trifasciata | reverse complement strand
TAGTTTTCTTTCTACTTGTTAGAGTTTCGTCAAAATCTCGAGTTGGAATTTTTTGAAGTTTATTACATTACTTTCAACTAACTACGCATATAAGAAAGTAAGAATTAAGCAAAATTTTAATAATTTTTGACGATAATTGTGGAAAGTTTGATTCCGCATATATAATTTTTACATTGTTTTTAATATAATAAAAGGCATTTTTTCTATAATTTCTGTTTTAAGATCAGCTTTTAATTTGTTACTCTCATTTCTTTGTAATCATCACTAATATCAGATCCAAAACATCCGCATATCGAACCGATAATGAAAATAAACAAATTTTAATAAATATATTTTTATTGTAATTAATCTGTACAGAAAATCCATTTGAAGCCTGAAAATTCATTTAAAAGAGCATTAAATTAGTTTTTGTTCATACAACATCAAACAATTTTCTTGAAGAGAAATCTCCCCTTTTGAATGGGTGCTGCTTCATCTGTAAATAACGGCATCGCCATAGCAACGACAGATCTGAAAATAGAAATAACGGCTGCGAAATTCTCGTCCCTGATTTGAAATGAAAAAGTCCGTCTGAAACCGTGCGAGGCAAGTCAAACACTATTTCTTGTTTGATTGCTGACGCAAGATTGAATAAAATTTTAATATGGAAGGAATGGAATTCTTTAGCCCTTCAAAAGTTCTGTCAAATTCTCAGAGGAGTTTTGAATTCTACGAGTAGGGAAGACATTTATTAATTAAGATTGCTAAACTAATTCAGATAAAATATATTGCTACTTTATGGAGCTTTTTTTTACCCTGTGAAAACATGATCCTGTTTTCTTAAGGACGTTTTGAATAATTGAAGGCAATAAACAACTGAAACTCAAAATGTAAAGGAAAATTGTTGAAGTCTCAAAATGCGAAGGCAACAAATTGTTGAAGCCTCAAATTGCGAAGGCAGCAAATGGACAATTTATCCCTTTTACCATGTGAAAACAAGATCCTATTTTCGGTAGGAGGGTTTGAATAATTGAAGGTAACAAATAACTGAAGGTGGAAATGTAAAGAAAAAATTGTTGAAGCCTCCGAATGTGAAGGTAACGAATTGCCGAAATCTCAAAATGTGAAGGGCGCAAATTGTCGAACCCTTAAAAGGCGAAGCCAACTAATTGTTGAAGACTCAAATTGCGAAGGCAACAAATTGACGTCTAATCCCTTTTATAATAGGAGAACATGTTATTATTTTCGTTTGAGGGTTTTGGAGTTACAAAATGTAAAGGCAACAAATTGTTAAAGCCTCAAAATGTGAAGACAAGTTTTTTTTAAATAAAATTTGTTTATAAGAGCAAGAAGCATTCTGTAGTTACAGTATCTCTTATTTTGCGACACAAAAAGAAAAAAAGAATCAAAAGTTGCACTATAATTCTGAATAGTTTTGAAAAAAACAAATATTTGAAAATTGTCTTCAATTTAGTAGTTGATTAGTCTGTTCCAACGACTAATACCATATAGATCAACTTGATACCAGTCAAATATGACCGATTGTATCCTACCACAACAATTAAAAATTTATTCAAAATTACACATTAATCACTAAACACTCTAAATGATTATCTATACTCACAAAGTGGTGAAATTATAATTGGAGAAATAGATGCAAATGTTGAGGCTGAGAGCTGTGTTAGATTCTATTTATGATGTCTACAGATAATGGATGGTAGGTGGGGGCAAGCTGTCAATGATCGCATATGACATATGTCATGAATTTTCAAATGAAATAAAAATAAGCAAAATAGGTGCTCAGACTAGTGCTGAAGAACTCTGTAGTCGTTTTTTCACGTAGAAAATATACACTGAAATGATGTTTTGAGAAATTGAAATATATTGGTTGATATGCGACTGCAATATTACATATCTTGGTGTCTTGAGCATACATCTATACTTATAATAAAGCTCAATGTGTGTGTGTGTGTGTGTGTGTTGGCGCTCTGCAGGCCAGACCGTTGGACCTACAGCTACCAAATTTGATACATGTATACCTTGGAGGTCGGGAATGTGCACCTCGGAGCCCTTTTTTCTAATTTTTTATTAGAATTTGAATTAATTAAAATTTAAGCGAAATTTCGAAGTTTTTCCGTTATAACTTCCGAAAATATTATTGCACAAACAAGATTTTAACATCAATTTAAAGATAAAAAAATTAGCTTTCTAACGGTATCAGTTTTTTTAATCTATATCTTAAGCTTCTATTTTTAACGAATTTTTAAAGAAATATTTTAACCATGTTTTTAGCACGTGACTGGATAAAATAAAAGAATGCCGGAAGTTCGAATAAAAAAAAATTATCATCGCAAAATAAATCTAAAGCAATGCAACTTTCAGCACGTGACTGGATAAAATAAAAGAAATATAAAATGTGATATTTTCTTTAAAAAATGCAAGGCAAAGGATTCTATGATAGTTTGCAATATCTTTATCATTAATTCAATAAATCTTCTTTATTTACGATAAACCTGATTGAATTTATGTGGCATTTTATGTGGCTTGAATCCAATTATGCATTAATGAATTATGAGTTTCAGAATACAAAAGTGATGAACGAGTTTATGAGTTTTAGGTTACAAAATATTTTTATTAATATTTTAAATAAAAGTTGCTACATCAATCAGTCTTCTGAATCTATCATTAAAACTGACTGATTTATAAAATTAAGGAATATTATTAGGAAAACGCGTTCTTTTAAAACTTTCAGTCCATCATCTTAAAGAAAATATTAATTTCAGGTCAATCAATGCCCGGAATTACTTTAAGGCTAATGAATATGTGATTTAGTTGTAAATTTTAGAACGCATTACTCATGGCGAACCAGCTGGTCGCCAAAAGCGGCTAGTATGGAATAAAAATGGACAAAGTCGGTAAGGAGAATGAAACTGTGGAATACTGTCGATTCTTTTCCCTATAAAGGATGAAGCAGTGAGCTTGTTAAGTTTAAGATAGGTTATTCGATTTTAAATTAATTTATGGGAATAAATTCCAAGATCAACATTATTTTCTTAGAAGAAAAAAATTCTAATTCTAAAGAAAGCGAAAAATGAAATAAAATAGGTGATATAATATAAAGATTTTAGATAATGACAATTTTTCATATTAAAAACTATATTTAGGTACCTAGATCTGTTAAACGCTGTTCCGAATAAGAATTCTTCATTTAAATTATTTCATCAAAATATTAAAACATTATTTTAAGGTACATTTTATTCAAAGGGACTCATAAAACTTTAAAATTGTGCATGAGTTTCAATTTTATATAAATTACCCTTAAGCTAAATTATTCAGTGAAAAAATACAATATTGTATATCGTTTGCAGTATAACAAATAAATAAGAAAGTAATTTTTTATGACAAAAAAAAAACAGCACGGTTAATACTCAATTGATACAATACATAAACAAAAGCATTGTCATAGAATTTGTAAAAATCATGCTTAATCTTTAGAATCCATTCGCCATGATAGTGTGAACAAAATATCATATCTAACTCTAGGAATTGCTTTAAATTTAAATACATAAGAATATAAAGGAATTAAAAACTCATTTCAAATAAATTTTGTTTCATAAAGGATTCAAACATCAGTCGCGTCATTGTTTAAATATCAGAATTCGATCTTCTGTCAAAGTTATCCAATGATTAAAGTTAACGAGACAAGAGATCGATTCTCAGACCTTAGAAAATAGTTTATAAACTTCTCAAAGCATTCCTTCTAGATAACTATGGTGACAAAAGTATGTCAAAATTAGCGTTTCGAAGTTCAAAGCATATGTTAAGGGTGAAAACTTTCAAGAATGTCCTTAATAGGAAGCAATTATTGGATTAGAACAAGATATTATTTTGGGCTGAAATATTTGGAATTCTTAACCGTTTGTAACTTTGGATAGTTATTTCTAATCAAATCTTGATGTAGTTATTTTTAAGCATGAGCAAATACAATATATATTGTATTCATTTCAACAGTTTTGATTTTTTTTTTTTAAATTTTTGCTGTTACAAGTTGCTATGTTTCTAAGCATTTCACCAATCAAATGAAGCTCTCGAGTCTTTGAAGCATTTTTTCTAAGTTCTGACAAGAAAAATTTTATTGTGCTTTGCGGGATATTTCAAAAGGATTATCTCAACATAAACTGCTTATAGTTTTAATCACAAATGTATAATATTAGAAACTCATCATTTTAGATCAATCAATAATCTTTTCGAAGAAGAGCTGTTCTTTGGTTAGCAGATCATCCTAGAAACTACCATAACCTTGGCTGGGAATTGTTTAAATTGGAGACAATCATGACATCATTATTTGGTCAGTTTTGATTTCAGGAAAATATTGATTTGCTTTGTATACAGTTTTTGCTAGTCAAAAATAATTTACTAAATATAATTAATAGTATATAAAACTTTTTGATTTTAATTTTGATAATATTACAAAGTCAAAAAGTTTTATATCTATTCTATTAATCATATTTAATATTATATATATATATATATATATATATATATATATATATATATATATATTTTGATAGGGAAAATATTGGTTACAGTGCTAACATAGTGTAAAGATTCTCATAGACACACGACCATATGATAAGGGAAACACAGGGATTTTTAAAGAAAAAGTATACGTTAAGTCAGTAATTTTTATCGTTTCACGAGCAGCATGGGAACAGCTTCGGCTTTTAGACGATTAAGCATTTTACAAAGTTTCTCTTGAATTAATTTAGAGAAAGTGCAATCGGATCAGGGAATGAGATGATATTTTAAAATGACTTTGATATGCGATAAATTAAGATAAAAATTTAGAAATTAATTTGGATTTAAATTAAATGTTGAAATATCATTACAGAGAAACCTATTTATTCTTTTCAACGTATATAACATTGTTTATCATTGGATTAATTAATATATACAATGCAGTTTTCGCAACAAAAGTAATTTAAATTTAAAGCAAAAAGTTAAACATCTAAAAAATCAGAATAATAATATAGTTTCAAACAACTAAATTGAAAGTATGACAAGAGAGTTTGTAAAAGCAGCTAACTTTTTTAATGTATTAATGCTACACACTCAACCGATTATTAAAAAATCAATTTATTCAATTCATTTCTCATGAAAAATACTGATGGGAAAGAAAAATTTAATGGAACGGCAATGGTCTTGTAAAAGTTTGCCGCAGCAACAAATGCGAAAAATTGATTGCAGAAAGCACTTAAGACACGAGGTTTAAGATTCTTAAAAGTAATATTGATTCAGGTGCAAAAGTGGTTTTTAAAATAAATTTATTAGTAAAGCTCTCTTGAATCGTATTTTATTGATGCTATTGAATTAAAAAAAGTTATAAGTTTTATTCAACAGCGTTGCAAAACTTTTACATGTCAATTACTTAGAAAAATTCCTTCTCTCTTTGTACATATCTTTTCCGAGAATTTCACTGTGAATTTATAAGAGCTGGATCATAATTTATATTAATAATAATGGGAATTTATATTCATACTAAGTTCTATTTATAATAAATTAAAAATAATATGTCGATAGTAGGTGCTTTACAGGATCAGACCGTTTAAACTAGTATAGTTACTAAACATTTGCATAGAATATAATTTATGAGGTTTGAATGTAAAGTAATATTTATACATTAAAATAATACTTAATTAATAATTTAATAAAATAGTGGTGCTTTCTCGCTAGACTTTCCAAAAATATTAGGTCATAAAAAGGATATTTATATATGATGTTATTTATGAATTTTTGTTTGTTCGTACCTTATGCGCTGTCGCATCGTTCAACCGATGGTGAAAAAACTTGTTTAACTCATTGCTTTTGTATCTTGCAAGATACAAGCAAGATACAAAATTTAGCTGATATATAAAAATGAGTTTTTGTTTGTTCCTACCTTATGAGCTGCCGCACTGTCCATATGATTCTGATATATTTTTCCATTATTCCCACCGACATGCCTTTTGATTTCAAACGACTGCAGTTCCCTATTCGTCTTGCATTCTCGAGGATCATCAACAAGACTCAAGGTCAAAACAGTTAAAATGTGTGGATCGGACCTAGGAAATCCATGTTTTCTCTTGCATGCTATTTACGTTTGCGATTCAAGAAATCTGTTTTTGCTAAAGACGGAATTTTTTTTTGTCTACCCTAAAGCACTTGAATAATAAAGTAAAAAACATTTAATAGATATTATTTATACTTCTCATTTACATATTGAATTTCAATGAATGCATTCATTGCCGATGAGAAAATAAACCATTTTTCCTATCATTCCTAATTGAACAAAACAGCTATTTTAAATTTCAGACAACACGTACAAATATAATATTACATTAAATATATAATTGAAAATGCATTTAAATTATTTATAAGGATGTCACGATGATTAGAAGAAAAAAAAATCACACATTCCGTAACCTGTTCTGTTAATGATATGCAATTGTGCAATGAAATTATTCGAATACGGTTCAAAGCAATATATTCTTCTCTAAAGACCATGACCTTATCATGACCTCTTACTATCTTATTATATTTCAAATAACATAAAAGAAAAAAAAATTCACACACACACACACACACACACACACACACACACACACACACACACACACACACACACACACTGAATGTTAAGATATTAAATAATTATAAGATTAACTTGAATAATAACTAAAAATTGCTGTTTAAGCATTAATTTGTAGAAGATTCTTTTTGTGCGGTCAAACCATGGCAAAACAAAGAATGCTAACTTCTGCAAAATTATTCTCAATTATCACCGAGTAAATTTATCACCCAGACGAATATCGATTTGCTTTCAGGTTTAACCTGATTATTGGATTTAATACCATACCGGGTTTGTTTCCTCCTCCACCGACATCGAATCTTCATTAATCACGAAATAAAGATTTTTTTTTTGTATTTTTGGAGAAGTAAAGCGATATCTAGAAATTGGTATTATAAGATATTATTTGTGGTCTCCATTGATGGTTATCAATAACGATTTTAAAAGTAATACATTCACTTGGTACTGAGCAGATTATTGCGAAAGTGATTTTTGTTAAAGTATTTGAAACTACTTACATACCTCCAATATTGGTTATCCAGTCATTCGTATCATTCGTTACAGATATATAACGAATATTCACAAGCTATTGAAGAACATATGTTTCCTAAGAATTTTAATTAATTACAACAATTACACAAAATTATCAGATATTTATTATCAATTAACTATGTAAGTGAAATAATTTTAATTAAAAAAGTCAATACGATTTTGGTGTTTGAACAAATAAGCCTTGTTTTGTTTGACATTTACATTTTTTATTTAATAGTAAGCATTTGTACCTTTCTTAAATCCCCATTACTCAACTTAAAATCATAGCAGACCAATATGTATTTTGTGATGAGGAAAGACCCCAGTGTTTTTTTACTGGTTTAAGAACTTTAAATTAAGAACTTTCAGCATTTTTGATAGTATTCCCTAGGTTTTCATGATACATCCTTAACACCTTAGTTATCTCCTAATTTTCATTACTACAATTATAAACAATCTTTGGTCAAAACGTACTATTGGATGATATGTATCTTTGGCAAGAGAAATCTTCTCTCGCCATAGATCTAAACATATTCTATAGCATAATTTTCTGAATGCTATACACAACAGTGAAGATATTGCAATAATTTCGTAGGGCATCTTGTGCTATTAGAATATGTCAATTAGGTCTATGATATAATTTTGTTTGTAATACAAATTCATTTTTATAAAGATACAGCTTGACACTTATTCAAATTTATCTCTGAAAATAAATATTTGTCTATAGAATTGGAAGCCAAAATTGATGCCACAACTTAAAAAAATTATTACTTACCGTATCCGAAAAGGTTACTGATTTCAATACGACCAATTCCGGAAAGTACATTCGTGAATCTACCGCCCATTTCACATTAAAACCTGTAGTTACCAAGAAAAATAGATTCAAAACTGTACACAATTCCTTTAGTGGAATTTTAAATATTATTTTACATTCTCCTATATCAATGCCATGAGAGTATACCTGTCTCACTAATTTTTTTAGTCTGATTAAAAGTTCGCATTAAAAATCAGTTTAGGAATTAATAGTTTCTTTAGCTACTTTGTGTAAGAAATCTCTGAAAGAAGGCTTTAAAAAACGCTAAATAGTATTTCGAAAAGGTCTACCCAAATTCGACAACAAGAATTTTCGTGATTTTTGAACATCATTATAAGCAATGACAATAAAAATATTGGATTTTTGATAATCTTTTGTGGTAAAAGATATTTCCCAGATAATTTAGTTTATTTTTTATAGAAAAATCTTAACATGTTTTATTTATACATCCTAAGAAAAGTTTTTTTTTTCAATTGTGTATTCAGTAAATAAACTTTGTATCATCTAGTACTTTTAATTTCTCGTGCCTGAAATTATAGAAATAAAATTAATCTCCATTTAAAAGTATTTCATCCAAATATACATTCTAAAATGTAGTTTGGTTGTATTAATTTTAGAATATTTAAATAAAAAATGATTCTATATACCTGTACTGCCAAGGGTAAAAGCAGCAATGAACTGTAAATTTTAAATAGCTTTATAAAAGTATTTCATTACAGTTTGAATGTAAAAATCTTACAATTTCCTGATTGATTTTATTCACTTAAAGAAACCTCTTAATTTATTATTTTGGCATAAAATTGTATTTTACACTTTTTGAAACTATATATATATATGTAAAACTATATGTAAAAATAATTATTATGTATTTTTTCACATCCCATTTGAAAGTTATTATTTTATTCATCAAAAATGATATTGCTCTTCAGTTAAATGCTAAATCGAAGCATGCATGATAATAAGTCACTAAAAACGATTTAAATTTCAAAACCTTCCACAAATATTGATATAACTTTAGCTAAAATTACTCATTGATTATTAAATATAATTCTACTGTATATAAATAATCAGCTCAAACTGTTTCGTGAGTTAAACCATTAGATTAAATTATTTTATACCTTTGAATTCCGATTATATGATTGAATATCATGCGAAAAAAGGTAAACATGAATTGCGCAATTTACCTCTCTGTGGGACCTCTTAAATTCTAAACATGTTAAATTATCTCTAAACATAAATCTACTACTGCACCAATAAAATTCTCATGAACACTTTTCACGGATGAGATCACGCTCACACGCTTCGTTCAATTTATTTCCAAAGAAAATAAATAATTGCGCAATAAAATAACAAGTTCGTGTGACCTTCGCAGCATAGCCTTAAACCTGACAGTATTCATTTAACGACATTCATTTTTATGAGCCTTTCCTCTTAATATCTCATATCGCATCTGTCTACACTCATTAATATTCTGTTATGACAGAAAACACGTGTTGATATCGATTTTGCAGTTTCGCTCAAGTTTTAAGATGAATGCTCCATTCACCCTGAGAAAATGAAAACAAGTTTGCGCTCTCTAGAACCGAATGTTCAGTATAAAAGTTTTCCTATATAAAGAGTCTCCCAACGGGAGATTTGAATTTGCCATCATTTGACATTAAAGTGTTGGTAATCCTGTTAGAAAGCCATTTGACAATCGGCAGTTTAGGATTAGTAAAAAGAAAACTTTTCACAATAGAACAATGGATTAAAACACACAAAAAAAAGTTTTTTTTTGTTTTGAAAAGAAAGTTAATAACCGATAGTTTAGGATTAGTAAAAAGGGAGCGTTTCACAATAGAACAACTGGTTAATTAAAAAAAAATTGTTTTAAATTGCAATAATTATATGGAATTGTAAAGTAAATAGGATAGAGTTACGTATGAATTATGACTCATAGGACAAATGGTATTCATGGCTTTACTCGCATATACTTTTTTATCGTTATTTTTCTCGATTATTTTGCACAAATATAGTTGTATTTTGTTGATGCAGTGGTAATTTTCATCTTTTAATGCACGAGTGCTTCAGGCTTGTTTGCATAGAGTTTTGTATTCAAATAACTTCATAAAAAATCCAATGGTTTTAAATCACACGATCTAAAGGGGCAATTATAAAATTTTTGAATTGTGGTCGTCAGACTTCTTTTATTTTTGAAGTATTGTTCAACAATGTAAACATCTTTGATCTGGGCGTCCCGGGTTCGAGTCCCTGTTCAGGCATGATTGTCCTTCTGTGTTCTATCTGTGAGTTGTATGAATGTGCCTGTAAAAAGGAGTTGTGCAAGTGAATGCAAAGCATGAAGTAGTCAAATCGTATTCTTGGCCTTAGTTGGTGCTACTGAGCAAACAAGAGATGCTTATTTCGGCTTAAATCGGTGACAGCTTTCTGTCAACAGGCATGTAAAGTGCCATAAGTAACAACATCCCAATGAAAACATGTTTTATCGTGTAACGCTCCATTTTAACTAACCCTAAATTATCATCTATCAAATGATTTTTTAATAAGCTTTCCAACACTTTACTGCAAGAAAAGTAGTAAATTTAAAAATTGAGTTAATTTTGAAACGTTCTTTAGTATATTGGTATGTCTATATAGTATATTACTAAATTGAAACATTAATTCTTTCAATGGATTTAGATTTAAATAATGTCTTTGATTTAATTATTTGTTTTTACTTTTGAAATTCTCTAAGTTGTATATTTTAAAGTAAATACTATTTTTGATTAACTACCCAAACCGCTAATTTTTTAATCCTAAATTAAATGTTTCAAGAAATCAGAGTATTGAATATGGCGTGCTTTTTTACCGAAATTTATATAAACGTGGCACTCTATGTATAAATCCTTGTATGTCTAGTGGTTAAAAGTGAAATAAAATCGAAAAAATCTGAAACAAATTTTAGGAAGACAAAGAAATTTTACGGCTAGGTAGAATGACATAATCAATTGAAATATATGCAAATGTTCTAAAAATATAGTCATATTAAATAATAAATAATTCGAATAGTGTATTAGTAATCTCCGTATTCAAAATATAACTGCTCTACACTCTAGAGCTACTCAATAGTTATTTTTGATGCTTCTAAGGTCTGCTTGATAATTTTTCGTCTCTAAATAGAACCAAGGCTTTCAGAATCTTCTTTTAACTTAAGTTCTACATACTGAGAGAGCTTCAATATTTACGAGGATTCATTTCATCCCATTTAAAATTTAAGATGCATTGTTTTAATTTGAAATATCGATAGAACTTTTTATAAAATTTTTATAGATTTCAGTTCTTTTACCTTCAAATGCCTGATGAAATCCATTAGAAACGAAATAAATTTTTTAGTGAAATTTAATTGCCTTTATTTAATTTCTAATGGACTTTATCAGATATTTGAAGGTGGGGGGGGGATCCGCATTTAATCCCGTATCTATACATCATAATTATTTTATCTTTAATAGATAAAATAATGATAATGTATATTGATGCACGTTATCATTCTATTATGAAAAACAATTTAAAACTGCGAGGAATTTTTTAAAGCACTAACTTTCAGATCAAATACTATAAAATCCTTATTTATATTTTTTATGCCTAGATTTTTATCTTCTTAGACTTTTAACCTTTAACTTCTGAAGACAAAAGCTTTTAAAGTTTAAATTACTTTTAATATCCTCATTTAATATGCAGAGCTTTTGTTTGTGTTAATTTAAAGCCATGATGCAGGCATCTTCATTCTGGAGGGGCATGTTTGATGTAAATAAAATTTGCTTATTCGAATGCAATAGCCTTGAAAGGTCCAAATAGCATCTCATTTGAAACTTGATTATGAAAAATATGCAATTCAATCGCTTTCCCTTTGTAGGGACGCCATTTTTCCTTTACAGCTGTGGTCACCATGGAAATCGGCATGTGCGCAGTTTTTCCAGCACTTTGAATATTTTGTCGTAGGCTTAGCTATGCAGATTTTGTAATGTCTAATTAGATTTATAACTGTAAATGTCTTCAAGTTTATGTGTGTTTTCGCGTGCATCAATATGTGCCATTCTACATTAAATGATGCATTCAATTATTAAGATTTAGAAAATAGATTTTAGATGTTAGATCATAGGTAATTAAAACTACTGAACCCCAAAATGATTTTACAATGACGCGATTGCATCTCGAGTTATTTGTTGAAACCTTTGGCGCCATCGAAACCAACGGCAATGGTTGTCGAAATTGACATAAAAGCATTGAATTTCTGATACCAAATTGCAATATGTCGTCATCATCAGTTTAAACTTATATATCCTTCGGGATAAAGAATATGTTTCAATGACACAGTAAAAAAATTAACAGGAATAAATACCCTTCATTCGATTTCTTTTGGCTATATACAATACGAAATGTTTTACATTTGATTTCGTAATATGATTAAGAAATATGCATTTTGAGCCACTTACGACACAGGATTTGAATTTTACAAATTCTAACTTTTGAATTCAGTATACACGAAATATAATTTGTCTATCTTTTCAAATTCATATAATGGGGTGTCCTGGTGGCTAAGCAATAATAAGTCCAGATGATACTTTAAAATCTAATAGATGACAGTGAAGTTAGATTAATGATGAACAAATGGTGATGACTAATTTACAGGATGGAATGGATGACCAAGTTCGTCTTGTTACAATACGTCGTAATTTATTCTTCCGCCTTTACGCATACACCTTCAGTTGTTTTAGAATGCCTCGTCCAGACATTAACTGCACTTTGCTCACGTTTTCTCCACCAGAGGGCTGCTTAATGGTGGGAAGTGAGGTCACAAGCGTCACTCAATGGCGGGAAGTGATATACCTGGCGTCACAATATATTAATTTGCACGCCATTCTTATAGTGATAATGATGATGTCGTGTCTGTGGTACCAAGGAAAGGGACGCAGTAGATTCTGAGGGTAAAGATCCCTGAATACCCGAAGGCAGAAGTCTGAATTCTAGTTCAAATGTAGATGAAATACACACACATTTGCTTGCTTACACTACTCCTTTTTACAGAGGGGCTAATTTATACATCTCACAGATAGGACAACCATGCCCGAACAGAGATTCGAACCCAGAACGCCCAGATCACAGCAAAAACACGCTACTCTTATGCCAGGACACCGACTGTTCTTATAGTAACGACAACATAAATGAATAGTAATCAATTACTGGTTTTAGACGTAAGAACGAGTCCACTGGTGTCGTTCAAATCGAAATATACCTTTGAACTAGCAAGCAGGAATGGAAAGATCGATGGAGATGTGGTGCAAAATGGGTATTAAAATCTTCACTATTGTGGATAGCAGTGCATTATTGTGTTCTTGTTAGCTGAAAGAATAATAGATATATTCTAAAAATGTGTACTGCAAAATAGATTGATCAACAGACAATAGCCCTGTGACAGAATTTATTGGACGTATGGTAATGGACGTATATATAATGATAAAACTTATATATATTAAATCTTGTTACTTTATAGAGTTATCGTCTTTACGATCATAACAGAATGATTTCCTATTAATGGGATTTGATAGAAATTTATGACGTCGGTGTAAAAGAGATATTTTAAATTCCATTTATTAGATAACTGCAAGTTTTAATATTTATTCAAAGACTGAAAAATGTATTCTGAAAATAGGTTTTTTGGATTCTAAAAGATATAAAACATGCAAAAACATCAAATTCTTCGTACAGAATTTTTAATAATTATAATGATTAAAGCCATAAAGGTAAAAAAAAGAAGAGCAATACGTCTACGAAACCTTGTTTATTTCTAGAAAAAGAATATTTTAAAAATGAATAATGTCGTTTTTTTTCAAGAAAAAAAAAACGACATTTCAGAAATGAATAATGTCTTGGATTTCAAGAAAAAAATGATGACATTTTAGAAATGAATAATGTCGTTTATTTCAAGAAAAAAAATGCCATTTCAGAAATGTATAATGTCTTGGATTTCAAGAAAAAAAGAATGACATTTTAGAAATGAATAATGTCGTTTATTTCAAGAAAAAAAGAATGGCATTTTAGAAATGAATAATGTCGTTTATTTGAAGAAAAAAAAGAATGACATTTTAGAAATGAATAATGTCGTTTATTTCAAGAAAAAAAGAATGACATTTTAGAAATGAATAAGTCGCCATTATTTCGATTTATTTCGCTAAATATTTACCATCCAGCCACTGAAAATTGAAAATTTTAAAAATAAACAGTTATTAATATGTGCATGTAAACAAAGTTTTAAAAAGTAAATAACAAACACGTGATGCAATCTGAGAAAAATGTGAACATAATTTTTATTTTGTATTCTGGAGCAGAATGAATGATTCTGATTGAATGGCTCGCATAATCCTCGCATCCATTGCTGTAATGCCCATCACACCTTTCAGTGACCATAAAGGTTGGTTCACACGAGGCTAACTATTTTGCGCAATAGAAGATCACGCCTACTTCCGGAAAATCACGTGACCACAACAGAGCAATAGAAAATATTTGTCCTGTCTTGACAACCGTTGGCTGTTGTCCCACCGACGTTGTCTCAACTATTCGTACGAGGACAATACAAGGACAACAGCAGAGAGGTAACGATTGCGTTCATTAGATGTTCTCGTGTGAACCCACCTTAAGGGTTACGGATATGGGTGTATGAGATTGTGTTCTGTTTTGTATATTTGTAACGACAAATTCAAATTTTCTTTCTGTGCATTTCTTATAAACATTTTCCAAAACATTTGGAATTTTTATGTTGATTAACAATTTGTACTTCGCACTAGAACTGCAATTTGTTGTTGATTCTGTCTGAGTTTTGAAACACATGAATTACGAAGCAAGACTATAAAAAATGAATTCTGAAATTTGTGTTAGAAAGGAATGCAGAAGAATTCGAAGGCATATTAACTTAAGAGGTACATCTTATCTTCAATCTATTGTGGATAGGCCTTCAGTTCCGGTGAGTTATTTTTTCTCAGATTAAAGTGTATAGCAATAACTGTTTTGAGTGTGTTCAAATCGATGTACGTTCTTAGGTTTAAGCGAGCATCTATATTTTTATATCAGTTCGTGAAAGTTTAAACAATATTTTTCATTTAAATTCTGATTATTATGTAATACTGCATGCTTGACGCTGTGGGATCAAATATGGCTTTGGTCCCTCTTCCTAACTCTCTGATAACAAAAAAGTGTTGAGAAAAAAATTAAACAGTCAATTAAAAATATTTCATTGAAATTTAAATTTATTTTGGATTTATTAGGAAATTTAATTTGAAAAGAAAATTT
>JAPMOQ010056813.1:6441-16441 GCA_026543055.1 Argiope trifasciata | reverse complement strand
ATATGTAATATAATATAGACTTGATAAAAAAAGTAGATTTCAAGAGGTTAAAAATCTATTCCTTTTTTACTGCCTGCCATCGAATATCTTGATTGAGAATGCCTTTCGCTATATCAGAGTTGTAAATGTTTGTTTGTATCGTGCTATTATCCGTTAATATAATGCATGTCCTCTTTGTGTAAAAAACTTAAGTTTATTTGTTGTTGTATTGTTTCTTATGGCACTTGCTATTGAATAAGTCCGTTGTTACAAAGCGATTTAAGCCGATAGGGTGTGACTCTTGATTTATTTTCAGTAGCACTATCTAGAGTCAAGAGTACGACTTTGCCACTCACGAGTCAAATCATTTTTATGGAGAGCACTTCATTCTTGCATTTTCCTTCACTCAACCACAGATCGTAATTTAGACCTGAATCAGAGCATGATCACCTCTGTATCTGCACCTCCAGTGATATTATTCCCGACATGGAGGACCTTGTGACCACGATAGATTTGTACGTGCCTCAGTCACCACCACACACACGGGGAATCCTCGGCTGGTGGGTTTGAGCTCTCAATCCAATGGGCAGGAGTCTAACACCCTACCAACCAGGCTATCCCGGTCTTTCGATTTTATTTGGAAACTCTGCATCTAAATAGATTTGAGAAAAGATGTAGTTGAGGGGTTAATTGGAAACCCAGTTTTTCAACTGTTGCGTACCATAATATACAGCAATTCTCTTCAAATCTTTTTGCTTTAATAAAGATAATGAATACTTTTCATTAAATTGATTGTTATAAAATGATACTTTCATCATCTAACGAAATAAAAAGTAAAGTTAGTTTGAAAAGGAATAGTTTTGACATAGAATTATAATATCAAGAAATGTAAATATTAATTAAATATTATAAACAGAGTTACTAAATCACAGTTAAAATGATTTTACCTCAGTAAACTTTATTTCGCCAGCTCTTAAAAAGCTGTAAATTCAATGTTTTCTAAATCTTATTTGAACAATATTAACCCAAAAGAGATTTTGAAGTGATTTGATTGAATCTAATAACCCTTTTGCATAGAAAGCGAAGGAAGTCAATATCTTAAGTATTCTAATGCTCTTTTAATCCCTAGAAACTATTAATTCTAAGCAGTTTGTTATCAATAAATTTAAAGTTTAGAAGAGTTTACAAAAGGGTTTTTGATTGCTCAAATACCCTCATAATTTGACTAAATTCAAAATAACAATGTTGAAGTTTATGTTGCTAAACCAAACCAGAAGCTAGAACCTCCTTAAATCGGGTCCAGTTCCAGAATAATATCTTTAGCTTAGCTTAAATTCAGTTCAAATATATAGTTTGATTTTTCGATAAAATCTTTTCTTGAAAAAAATTAATATTTACAGAAAATTTTATAAATTTATTGCTTTCTCTCACTCTATTATAAATTATCCATAGTCAGTTACAGAAATACATCCTTTATCATCGAAATGGTTTTTCCTCGTTCAATAATTTTTTGCATGCATGTATTCAATCGAAAGACGGTGAAAAAAGCTATAATTTGTTAACCAAATATATGCAGCTTCAAAAGCAAACAAACCTGGAATATGGCTTGAATTACTGTGTTGCACTAACTTATAAAAAATGATTGAATCCTAGTTTAGTTCTTTTTCTAGTTTTTCACCTATATGGTATCCCAAAAAAGCAAGTAGAATTATTTTCCTAGAAACTCTAAAGGTGGGTTCACACAAGGCTAATTACTGTGCGCAATAGATCACATCTACATCCAGAAAATCACGTGATCAGAACGGGACAATGGCAAATTATAGTCGCATGAGGTGGGTTCAGACGAGGCTAATTATTGTCCTCAATAGAAGACCACGCCTACTTTCGGAAAATCACGCTACCACAACGGGACAATGGCAAATAATTGTCTCGCCGGGACATACGTTGTCCGCATTGTCTCAGGTGTTCACACGAGGACAATGCCGGGACAACAGCAGAGAGGCAACATTTGCAGACAATGATAAGCCTCGTCTGAACCCATCTATAGGGACAAACGTAGTCCATTGTCCCAACGATGTTGTCTCAACTGTTCACACCGGGACAATGTCTGGACAACAGTAGATAGGTAACGATTGCGCGAAATAATTAACCTCACGTGAACCCACCTTAATAGTGATTTATTTAAAATTTTCTTTGCTTGTTGAGTTGTACATCTACCACAGCAATTTTGTACGAAAAATAAAACAAGTAAATATCCATTAAATATAAACATTCATTAAAGAATCAAATTGTTTTATAATTAGAAGTATTATTACTGCTAATAAAATATTAAGTGTTATTATTAAAGTGAACTGTGAACATATAATATTTATTCGTTTACAATATTATAATATTTATTCTTTTGCAATATTATAATACTTATTCTATTGAGACGTATTTTATTGCAATTAAAATCGTTTGTTTACAAATTTCGTCAAAACAGAAAAAAAAAAAAACTGATCGCGTTTTTAAAATCGTTTGCATTTTTTTTTTTTTTTTACTTTTTCATTTTTATTTCTAATGGAACTCTTTGAGATTTGTTTTTTTTTCTTGAATTTCTTGTGATTATTTGATATTGCTAGCAAAAATTTTTAAAAATATTTCTGGAAGTTCTGAACATTTCGGCATGAAACTGACAGAATTGGAAATGTTAATGTTACAAATATATTTACGAAAATACAGCTCTCAAACGTTAGAAGATGTGCTTAGTTTTAATTTGACTATCTTAAGAGAACCTTTACAAAAGTTCCCCAGGCTGTTTGGCTAGGTACTCGTAAGTTGTTTTCAGTTTCAGCTTTTTCTTTTTATATCGTCTTCGTTTCGGGATATTTTATTGTCTCGTTTTCATCCGGACTTTCTCAGGTCTTTTAATACAGTGAACTGTACAACATCAAGAGTTTCGTCTGAATTTACTCGCTTTTAAGCGATAATTTGAAATTAAACTGCTCACGTTTGAATGTCTTAGAAATGCTTAGTGAGAAACTTAAGAATTTAAAATTTTTGTGGCACGATATTGTAATTAAAACAAATAAAATTTTCATTGATATTAACATATTATGCTTCAAATTTTTTTACTTTTAATTTTGTTTCTTTTTATATTTGATAATTCTACGTATGTAAAGGGAAGATAGCTGATGTTGTTTAGTAATAAAATGTGCCTGGTGATTCAAAAATCAGGATGAAATGTGAAAGTAATAATTCGAAAACGAATAAAGATAAAACGATGTGGTGTGTACTAAACGGATCGAAAAGAAGCCAGTTTTTTGTGGTAAAGAAATAAAAGTAGTTCTGTTGGCGACTAACATATAGCTCTGTCTGATTTCTGATGTAGGATTATACAAAACCATAAACGATACGAAAGGGAGAAACAACAGCAGGTAATGGTAGTCGAAGCTTATATACTTCGAAATGCTGTCCATAGTTTAGAAAGTTCTCTTTGTTAAGCAAAATTATAATAATTAGGAAAGTGCCACGGTTGCATTGGGAGCATATCGCTACATGAAGGGTATGCGAGATAGCAAAGGACCAATAGCGTCTTCTACATTGGACTAAATGATGAAGAAATTTAAAGCTACAGATTCTTTGCCGCCCCGTCCAAGAAGTGGACGTCCCTCAGTAGTTACTGCTGTTGCCACGACCGTGGAACAGAAGGTGAAATCTATGTCGGCGGTTTCTGCATATGGGGAGTGCAGTTCTCTAGAAATTTCGAGATAAACAGGAGTGTCGTATGGAAGGGTGTGGAGAGCACTGCGAATAACTCCGAAATGGTATCCCTACAAGTTACAACATAGCCAAGAACTGAAACCTTTTGACTTCGATTCTCATCAAGATTTTGCGAATTCTGTATTCAATAAGATAGGAGCAGCACAACTAGCTTCTCACTGATTTGGACAGATGTAGCGCATTTCACACTCAGTGGCTCTGTTAGCACCCCACAATTATGCACATGCATTTGTTGAGGAACCCTTGCAACAGCCTAAAGTGTTGCAAGGGGGCGTCACTGCTGGCTTCATAGTTGGTCCATATTTTTTCCAGGAAATCACACAGACGGGTTTCAAAACAGTTTCTGTCGATGGCCAGCAATATGCAACACAACAACGTAACAGAACATTGTTCCTGCACTGCAAGAACAACAGACGCTCTAAACAATCACCTGTATGCAAAATAGAGCACCACCTCATATTTCTCTGCCTGCTACACTCAGTATTTTGGGAAGGATCGCATTATCAGTAGATACTTAAATCACGCATGGCCTCTAAGATCTCCCGATCTGATACGCTGTGACTTGTGACTGTGGGGTTTCTTGAAGTCGGAAGTCTGCAGCGACCAAACAGAAGAAACAGAAGATCTTAAGAAGCACTGAAAGATGCCAAAATATGTCTGCCATAACGCAAAAAAATTACTATTGGGAGTACAAATTAATTGGGTCCGTTTTTTTTCGTTAAAAAAACATTTTATTTATAATCAAAAATGAAAAAACATGTTATTGAAAGTATTGTCCATCGGTAGCCACAACTTTTGTCCACCTTTCTGGCAATTTTCGGATTCCATTTCTGAAAAATTAGTCCTCTCTGGATGCAAACCATGAATCGAGCCATTCTTGAATTTCTTCGAAATAAGTGAAGCGGTGACCAGCCAAATCGTGATGCATACGTCGGAGCAACCAATAATCAGAAGGGGCAATGTCTGGCGAATACGGCGGGTGGGGTAGGACCTCCCATTTCAACGTTTCCAAGTAATTTTTAACGGCAATTGCCACATGGGGCAATTGTCGTTTGCCACATGTTTTTTAATGCCAATTGCCACATGTTTTTTAAGCGCACGGAAATTGCTTGCTGAGTGACTCCCAATAATCCTGCAAGCTCTTGTTGCGTTTGGCACGGATCTTGATCAAGCAATTCCTCCAATTCGGCGTTTTCGAACTTTTTCGGCTGGCCCGGGCGCTCCTTGTCTTCGACACTAAAATCATCAGTTTTGAAGCGTCGAAACCACTCTCTACATGATTTATCAGATGGCGCAGATTCACCATAAACTTCCACAAGCGATCGATGCGCTTCAGTGGCACTTTTCTTCCAATTAAAAAAGAAAATCAAAACTTCCCGCAAATGTTGTTTATTTAACACAAAACTTGACATATTGAATGCTCAGAAAACCAATGTTGTTGTATAAAATTCGAAGCTTCGCTGACTGAATATGGTTGACAAAGGTCAAACCTTTCTAACAAAGCCACAAACATCTATCATTATTCAGTAAACAAATCAGCCAGAGCCATCTATTGAAAACGGACCGAATTAATTTGTACTCCCAATAAATGCTGTGAACGGTGTCATAACTAGATTCGCAGCTGTACATCTGAATGATGGACAGCACATTGAACATTTGACTAAGTATAACTGAGCTGACTTGAAAGTTGTCAATTTTTTAACATTTGTAAATTATCGTATGGTGAAATAAAAAACTATAGTGCCATTTGTTGGTCATCAACAGAACTATTTGTGTTTTGCTGTCACACCAAACCCGACTTCTTTTCCATCCGTTTAGTGCTAACCACTCCTATTTATCTTCATTCGTTTTCTAATTATTCATTTTTAAAATTCGCCCGGACTTTTGGATCACCTAGTATATTGTGGAAGGTTTAATATAATCCGAAAAATCAATGTAAGGTAATTTTTACAAGGGTTATATCATTAAAAATTAATAAAGTAAGATTTTATTAAACTTTTTTATGGGCTTTACAATATATCAAAATAATCGTAAATAAAATTATAAGTTTTTTTACAGTAATTGCTTCTGTATTTGAAGAGAGTCTTTGTGACCTTTATATTTATTTTGCAGGTCAATTAGACATAGTGATAAATTCTACTGGAAATTAGGTTTTATAGGTTTTGTATCTAATTTCACTAAAA
This sequence comes from Argiope trifasciata, assembly GCA_026543055.1. NCBI lineage: Eukaryota > Metazoa > Arthropoda > Arachnida > Araneae > Araneidae > Argiope > Argiope trifasciata. Next base: position 10,517 of record JAPMOQ010056813.1, on the reverse strand, counting down.
ATTTGGCATGAATTGTGGGTGTATGCACTTGAAATTTGTCCTAGAGGGTAGGGAGGTCAAAAATTGTAAACAAATATAATACCCAAAAGTTTGGATATGATATGGGGTAATACGAGTAAAATACAAGGTGATCAGCGAATAAGCCCTGATTTCAAAATTGAATATCTCTACAGCAAAGATCGATAGAATTATGCGGTAAGTTGTACTTTTATTATCAAAACTGTAAAAATGCTGTACAAAAGTTTAGAAAATTTAGTTACGATGGCGCTCTAATCACAATGCCCATAGAAGCTTTTAGTGTGACGTCAAAAATGCGAAATGACTCTCGATCTGACGCCTTGTGACTTCTTTCTGTGGGGAGCATTGTAAGATACTGTCTACAGAAACAATCCCGCCACTCTAGACGAGCTTGAACCGTTGATGGGTGTTGCATGTGGCTCCATTTCCGTTGAGACATTGCAAGACGTGATGTCAAATTTCCTTATTCGATGACGCCACCTCATTGTTTCGAAAGCTGAACATTTTGAAAAAATTGTATTTTGATTGCAAAGACCGCATCACTTCATTAATTTTTTAAGACTCCTTTCAAGAAAAGATTTTTCAGCGCAGAGCGCCATCTGTTAACGATTTTTGTATCTAAATTTTTTAACTGTTGTTCACAATTTTTACAGTTTTGCTAATAAACATATCTGGCTTATTCGCTGATCACCCTGTATATTTCTTATCATCGGATTATAAATCTAAAGCACGAGGACTGTATTATAAAATCGATAGTTTGTAACATCAAATTTATTTGTCATTACTCATTGTTGCTAATTTGATTTGTTTATTAACGGGGAAACACCACGAAACAAAATAATAACAAGCAGTTATAAAATAGGCCTTTGAAAGGTCAATTCTCAATTCAACAGATAAAATCTGACGTCTTAAACTCTGTTGAAAGAATTTTCATTGGAAAATAAGATTTATATCTTTTAGACATAAAACAAACAATCTTGTATTATATATACATTTATGTATTTTCAATTCCCAGTGCATCATAAATAGTAAAAAATTTGCTAATTCGAAATATTGGAATTTGGAACATAATTCTTTACATATTACCTGTCGTCTAGACATCCTAGCAAATAATAGTCTGAAGATATGAGTCTTTCTCATTCCCTAATGGTTTGGAAATGAAACGTAACTCTTTAACTATTGATTTTTATTAGATTTTGTTAGAATTGTTGAAGACTTATTGACATTTCTGAAATCAGAAAATTTAAATTTATCTCAGAGTTAAAAAGAAAGTTACCTGCATTCTTCATTTTAACTTGTTATTTCTTGATTAAATACCACAATATAGATCTGTATATATATTTCGACATTGAAATCAAAATGAGTCTTTTTAAAATTTCATTGGTGAATAAAACTAGATTTAAATGTGAGACCATGTAATTTTTAAAAAATTTAAATTCATTGATATACGTATTATTAATCCCAATATAAGAATGTGTCCGAAAGGGCGTCAAAATTTTAATTCTGTCAGGGTAGACTATGAAAATCAATAAGTCATGCCAATTTAGTTAAAAAATACATTTAACGATGTTAAAGAACATGATTTACGAGGGGACAAAACTATTTAGGACAATAACATTTAACATTTAAGAATTAATATAATACTCGGGGACTACATCATGCTTTACACTCACTTCCAAGACATGGACTGATTGTTTATGGCAACGACCGATAGAGGGCCGAGGAAACAGTTACGGTTACAAGAAATAAATTTTTTGATGTTTTCCTTCATTTTCCAGTTATATCAATATTCTTGAAACAACACATTAAAATTACGGTTTGAATTAAAAAAAATGTATGATGCATTTTCTGGCAGTATTTGGCATTCGTCTGAATTTTCATATAAAAACTTGCAAATGCATATTCATCTCATAGAATTTTAGAAATTATTTTCGTATTCTAATATTTGTAATTCACTGTTTTAGTGATGTACTACTATCACTAAAAGAGTTTTAAATTGTGGAGTGCGTCTATACCATTACTTTCGCAAACCAAAACACATAGTAAACTATATTATAATTGTGAACCGATGCAACTAGTTAATTGAAAATATCCAGAATTTTGATATAAAGGAACGCAGAATAGTTAACGGTACCATCAGTTTCTAAATTGCTGTGCTTGAATGGATATCGACGAAGATTAATCAGAATACTTTCAAAACACAATTTTTCAACCGTTGTTCTCTTAGACAAATATGAGGCTTCGTGGAATTAATGACGTCTTGCGGACAGAGAATTGATGACGGTTATATGCTATGAAATGATGCATTTTCGGAAAAGATTTTTCTTTACATAATTAATATTTACTGTTTTAGTTTATATAATATCTTTGAGTAGCGTAGAAGCATGTACTACGTATTTATGTATCATTCTCAAGTTATCCAGTTGGGCCATTAACAACCTTGATTATTTGGAAACTATAATATCGATGTTATAATATGAATAAAATACTAATTTCTGTTCCAAAAAAAGGTTTCTTTGTAAATAAAAGCAATAAAACAAGATTTATATCTAGATTCATTAGTATATAGTTAAAATATTTTTTAAAATAACGTTTTACTTATAAAATTAGTAAATGAAGATTGCTTTTAACTAAATTGATAATATAAATTAATATTGTAACAGGAAGTTTTTATAATTATAGAAATTAGAAATTAAATTAATTTAGAAACTATTAACTATTATTAATATTAAATTAATTTAGAAACTATAACTATTATTAATATTATTAAATTAATTTAAAAACTATAACTATTATTATTATTAAATTAATTTAGAAACTATTAATTATTAAATTAATTTAGAAACTATTAATTACTAGCCGCCTTTGGCGACCAGCTGGTTCGCCATGTGTAAAGCGTTCTAAAATTTTCAATTAAATCACATATTCATTAGCCTTGAAGTAATTCCGGGCATTGATTGACATGAAATTAATATTTTCTTTAAGATGATGGACGGAAAGTTCTAAAAGTACACCTTTTCCTAATAATATTCTTTAATTTTATAAATCAGCCAGTTTTACCCATCGGTTAAGCTTCCAAAATATTAAAAAAAAATTTCGATGATGTTGCCAAAATATTAAATGTGTTTTTTTAAAGAAAGCGAGAAAGGGAAAAAAAGTATTAAATTAATGATACAGATATTGCAAACGATTACATAAATATGCCATTAAGTCGGGATTTCAATGCATATCCTGTCTCAATTCAATCAGGTTTACTGTAAATAAAGATGATTTATGGAATAAATGATTTAGATATTGCAAACGATTAAAGAAACCTTTGCTTTGCATTTATTTTTTAAAGAAAATATCACATTTTATATTTATTTTATTTTATCCTGTCACGTGCTGACAGTTGCATTTCTGTAGATTTATTTTGCGATGATAATTTTTTTTTTATTCGAATTTCCGGCATTCTTTTATTTTATCCAGTCACGTGATAAAAACATGGTTAAAATATTTCTTTAAAAATTCGTTAAAAATAGAAGCTTACGTTATAAATTAAAAAAATTGATACCGTTAGAAAGCTAATTTTTTTATCTTTAAATTGATGTAAAAATCATGTTTGTCCAATGATATTTTCGGAAGTTATAACGGAAAAACGTCGAAATTTCGCTTAAATTTTAATTAATTCAAATTCTAATTAAAAATTCGAAAAAAGGGCTCCGAGGTGCACATTCCGAACCTCCAAGGTATGCATGTACCAAATTTGGTAGCTGTAGGTCCAACGGTCTGGTCTGTAGAGCGCCAACACACACACACACACACACGCACACACACACGCACACACACACACACATTGAGCTTTATTATAAGTATAGATTATTAATATTATTAAATTAATTTAGAAACTATTAACTATTATTAATATAAATTAATTTAGAAACTATAAAATATTATTAATATAAATAAATTAATTTAGAAACTATTAACTATTATTAATATAAATAAATTAATTTGAAACTATTAACTATTATTAATAGTAAATTAATTTGAAACTATTAACTATCATTAATAGTAAA
>JAPMOQ010056808.1:70874-101335 GCA_026543055.1 Argiope trifasciata | reverse complement strand
AGTCAGTACCATTTACAAGTATTATAAATCAAATTAATTGGACCTTGTAAATTGTTTTTCTATAGCTCTTCAGTTGTCCTACTTTCCTAATGGGACAACGTTTCAGCATATAAACATAAACAATGGAATAAAATTAAAATCTTAGAGCATTACTTACTTATTTCTTATCACCACCTATTCGTCCAAGTTTATTTGTTATCCTATTCTTAAAGGATATGGTCGGTGCCGCATCTATAAATCTTGAACTTTAACTGAATATTTTACCTCATACCCAGTTCAATGAACCCTGGCAACAACATCCATTGCGACTTTTATCCACAAGCGTAGAACTGTTGTAGCGTAATTTTGCATTTAAATACACCTCTCGTTTTCTCAACATATTTCGCATCCTATTTTTACTGAATAATTGTTGGTTGATTTTAATTGAGAAAAAGAGTCTGGTTAGATTATGCTGCTCAAAACATACTATAAAAACCGGTGGCGATGCTAAAAAATGACAAAATTTCAAATACCTAAAAATTTAAAGATACATGGAAGGAATACACAAGGAATAAAAGTGATATATTCGTTGATTAAACTTAGTATAAGTAAAGTAAGACGCAAAGAGAAAAGACAAATATTCATAAATACCTTCAGAAAGCCTTAAAAATAAACCCAAGAAAAGATAAATGGAAAGCCAAAATAAAATTTTCTGTATTTTTGTACTTTTTCGGTATAGTGTTCTTCAGTTTTGGACTCCTTAGCAGGAGGAAGAGGATTGCGGCCATCTTCAGACGTGGCTTCTAGCTCATCTCTCATGTTATATTCCAGTTCGTCCTCCGATGTGCTTCAAGTACTCATATCAATTCCAGCATCAGATTGTCATATTGAGAGTTTTTACGATTGTAATATTGAGGGCGTTTCAATCATATTGATTCACAAAAGCATTTTTTTTTTTTTTTACATAGGCATTGTAAAATTTTTGGAGGAATGTAAAATTCGTACTCTGTAAACTGACTAAGCAAAACTTCTCAGAAGTAATACGATTAAAATCATTGATAAATAAGAAGTAACTGAGGCACCATATACTAGCCTAAGGAAATCAGAAGACCTAATTTATGGGTTCTAGTAACGAAGTGATACAAAATATCCCAGTCCTCATTGTTTAAAAAATTAAAATATTTTTTACTGAATAAAAGATCAGAACTAGCACACTGGGAACTATTACTAATGGCTTCTGTTTTAAGGCAAAACATTTTATTTGAAAGTTGACTACATGAATTGCATTGTGTATTTTTTAAATTGAAATGTCTTTACGTTGCTACAAATGTCAAGCAGGTAAAGAAAGGGGATGACAACTGTATATTTATTTTGAAAACCCGTTATGAGTCTAATTATCTCTGCCGTTTTCCTTCGTATTTTTGCAGAAACTCTTCTCAATAATGAATATTTGATGGAAGTAACATTGTCACTATAGTTTTGTCACAAGAAGTTTCGATCTCGGAGTCTTTTGGATTCACATATTAGAAATTACCGAAGAAGAAAAATTATTGGCTTTTATTATTACTTTCATGCTTCCGAAATTGTTAAATACCGGTGTTTTGCCTTTACTCCTATGCCTATGGATCGTAATGGTAAAAAAACTGTCATTCATTCCGAGCAAATGATTAAAGATTGGTACAGCACTATGCGGTATTTTCGGTGCAGATGAAGATGTCATTGGAGTTTCTTAACATTATTACAAAAGGGTCAAATATTCGTTTATGTTAATAAAAATAATAAAATATTCTAAATTTGTTTCTTTTCTTGAAAATTCCTTGTTGGATAAAGGTTCTCATTCTAGCCGTCGTGAAAAACCGTACGCTACTTGTAATAGCCTTACATGTCAGCAAATTCTCTGAAATGATTCGATTAGAATCATGTATTCTAAATAACTTTTATTGGATATTCAAATCTCGAAGGCCACCGATGTATGAAAGTACTATCAGTGGTTAACCCAGTTATGTAAGGCGTTGGAATCACTTCTGAACATCTAGTTAACCTATCAATAATGTTAATATAAATTTAATTTCCATTAGAAAGAGGCTGTCTATTTTAATAAATCAAAAGGTTTTGACTAATGAATTAGTTTTTGCATTAGATTATTCCAATAGAAGAATAATTTATACAGAATCTGTTCCTTTTCATGAAACTATAAAATTTTTTCCTTACACACTACTTCGTGCAGTATGATTTCGCTCTAGAGAGTCAGTACCATTTACAAGTATTATAAAGCAGATTAAATCGACCTTGTAAATTTTTTCTATAGCTCTCCAGTTGTTCTACTTTACTAACGGGAGAACGTTTCAGCATATAAACATAAACACTGGAATAAAATTAAAATCTTAGAGCATTACTTAACGTCGAATATTTCCTATCACCACCTATTCGTCCAAGTTTATTTATTTTCCTAGTCTTAAAGGACATGGACGTTGCTGCATCCATACATATTTGCTCTTTAACTGAATATTTTACCTCAAACCCAGTGAACCCTGGCTACAACATCCCTCACGACTTATCTCCACTAGCGTAGAATTGTTGTAGCGTAATTATGCATTTAAATACACCTATCGTTGTCTCAACATATTTCGCATCCTATTTTTAATGAATAATGGTTGGTTTTTTTTAATTGAGAAAGAGCCTGGTTTGATTATGCTGCTCCAAACATACTATGAAAACGGGTGACGATGAAAAAAAATGACAAAATTTCAAATACCTAAAAATTTAAAGTTAAATGTTGCACAAGGAATAAAAGTGATATATTCGTTGATTAAACCTTTGTATAGGTAAAGTAAGACCCAAATAAACGCAAAGATAAATGTCAAATATTCATCAATGCCTTCAGAAAGCCTTAAAAATTAAGACATACGAAAAGATAAATGGGGAGTCAAGAAAGGAAAAGAAAATACTATTTGTTTTTGTACTCTATCGGAGTAGTGTTCTAGTTTTGGTCTCAGAACATCCTTAGCAGGAAAAGGAGGTTTGTGTACTTCTTCAAACGTGGCTTCTAGTCCAGCAACAAATTGTAATATATAGAGTTTTTACTATTTTAATATTGAAGGTTGTGTTCCTATCAATCATATTGATTAACAAAAGCAATTTTTATTGATATGAAAATTATAAAATATTTGAAGGAATGTAAAAATTGTGGTCTGTAAATTTACTTAACAAATGCTCTCAGCTCTAATACAATTAAAAAACATTTGTAATTATGAAGTAGCTTAGCCAACATATACTAGCCTAAGCAATTTGAAAAACGTAATCTACTGGTACTAGCTACGAATTCACACAAATGTCACAATCTTCATGATCTGAAAAATTAAAACATTTCTTCTTTAAAAAGGATCAGAACCAACACACAGGGAACGTTACCAACGGCTTTTGTTTTTCTCTAAGCATCTGATTTGAAATCTGCCCACATGAACTACATTGTGTTATCTTAAATTAAAATGTCTTTACGTAGCTAAAAATGTCAATGTTTTGGTCGTTGAAGCACACAGACGAATGTAAGGTATTCTTTGTAGGTATACAATAGTCAAAGGAATTTCACTATATCTATTTTTGTAGATCATTAAAGCAATTCTCTGGTGTATTCAAAATCCTGCCATTTATGGGAAATGAAAAAGAAATGTAAGGTGTCCAATTTAAGCAAAATCTTTCCTTTAAAAAATGGTGAAATTATAGTAGACCGAACAGCCAGAATATTTATCTTTCACTGTTCAGACGAAAAAGATTCGATAGTTTCAACATCTACTCCAAAGTAGTAAGAAATTCTACCACTTGTCGAAATCAGTATTCTTGCATCACGTCAAATAAAAATTACTTCAGAGATTGGAAGGAGATTAAATAAGCTTGAAAAGAATGGCACACTTTAGTCAATCGCAGCCCTCGAAATTCAGAAATGAATAGAAATCACAATATTCTTATTATATAAATCGATCTCCATCATCTAATTAATAATCTGATTAAAATAATACCTTGAATTAAAAATCCATAATATCTTTAAAGAAAATATTTTTTAAAAATTTCACAATATTTTGTATAAAAAAGTTTAGAGTATAAAAGAATCATTCTATTAAAAGAGTCACTTTCATAAAACAAGAATACTAATTACAATTATTGGATGGGGTTGTCTCATCTTGCGAACCAAATGGCGTTGATTAGCGAACATTTTTTTCATTCTAATATAAACGATATTTGTACAAAATCTGCTCCTTTTCATGAAACTTGTATTGTTTTATCCATTTCTTCGGCAAGGAATTAAGCCTCATTTCTGACAAATAATTAATGATAATTAAGAAATTTCATGGCATAATAACACCCAAACAAAGCATTTTAACATTCGACAGAAATTTTCCTCCTGTCCTAGACAGTCCTATAACATGGACATCACCAAATTTATACATCCCTAAATTAACAAAGGGTTTCTTCTGACACAAAGTAGAATGAGCATTTGTAACTACATTCTTTGCAAAAGAAGATTATTTTCTCCACAACATAGCAATCAAGTTTTTTTTAAAAATTGGTGAGAGAGAAAATATTGCTTCTAAATTGACAAAAAGGATTGCAGCTTCGGCTTATATATTTTAAAAGGGGCCGTGTAAATAGACTACTTTTCAATGCATCTTTCTTTTGCAATATTCCGGAAACATTAGTAAGGGTTTTAATTGTGATTACGACTACGATTTAATTGTGTGATGGAAAAACTAACCATTAAATTGCAGGCTCAAGAAATGAAGGAATCTAACCCACACATGAAGCAGTTAAGTATACAATACAGTTTCTGTGCATCAAAATTAGAGCAACCAAATATATATAAATGTACAAAATAATATGTTTGCTTCCCTATAGAAATCTAATTATAATTTTGGTTATCTATGTAATATCCTCGCAAATTAAAATATAAAATAAGTGGGTTAATAGTGAGTCAAAGAAGAGATAGACAAACATTAGATTTAAATATCTGTAGCATTTAAATTTCTTAAATGAAGGTGCACATATCTCTTAAACATTGTTTTAGTCCTTGTTTTATGTGGAAAATTATTTACACATACATATATACAATTAACTACATTTATAAAATTATTTGTATCGTTTTTAATTTTATGTATCGGAAACATCCTATTAATATGTGCTGGCCTTACAATACCTCTTTGTGCTATCAACATCCATCTTCATATCTATCCTCAGGGCAAATACCATTTAACATTTAACACCACACCACACCTCCGTTTCTAGAGCTCATGAGGCCCCTTTCTGGTTTGGTATAGATGTAGGTGGACTTTATTAAAAAAAAAACACAACAATGAATTGGAAAGATACAGAAAAATGACTAAATACGTAAAAATACAACATAGCAAGTGATGATAAATGCTAGACTGAACTTCTTGAGCACAAGAAACTGGATGAATGAGCATAGTAATATACAGTATGAATGCACAAAAGGTTTAAAAATATTGAGAGGAGGATGAAAATAAAGTTATGGATAAAGTACGAGCTGTATTAAATGGTGACCTAAGAGATAATAGAGTTACTCTAATTGGAGCAGCTTTCCCTGATCAATTAGGAATCTAATCATGTTTATGATTCTACTTTTGGATGATGGATAACTAAGGACTCTTTTGTACCACAGACTTTCTAGAGATGATGAGGGTTTTCTGAGGTGCCATGAAAGAGTAAAAGGGCAAGAAGTCGCGAAGTGAATGGGATCGCCGATTTCTCCACAAGAGCAGTGGTCATTTGCTGATAAATGGAAACGGTGAAGGGCAAATACCATTAGCTAGATGTTCAATAATCGGTTCCAGGATGAAATGATTCAAGAATCTTTGTACATTTTCCTTTCCCTCTTCTTGAACTCTATTTCCTAAAGAAATCCCTGCTCCGTCTGGGGTTGTACAGGAGTTGTATCATCTGCTCCAAATTCAACTGTATGGGCTGAAAGAGTCTGTGTATTAATGTGATTAAGGTATCCGACTACGTTAAAAACACTGGTTATCGACCACATTGGCGAATTTTTTTCATTACTATTATTTCTTGTAGTTCAGACTTTCTTTTTTACAAAACAGTTTATCTTTACTGGGAAAAGGAAGGCATGACCTATCATCCAGGGTCATATATTTTTTCAGCTAAACTTTGTCTTTAATTTCAGTTTTCCCAAAACATTAATTTTCATAAAAATTCTCGGCCGTTAATATGACATCTCAAAACCAAATAGTGGTATTTACACAAAACTTTCAGCGTGTGTTTTAAATAATATGGAAAATGAAATGAACCAAAAATTTTATGAGTGGTGAAATCTGAAATCCTTTTTCATTTATAGGTATTTTTTGAAAAATTAAGTTGTTAATCGAAGGAAAAAACTGCATATATATTTACATTTTTCCCCATAACTTCTTTAGATCTCAAAATGTTTCTTAGAGTTTGGTTCATTTTATTCATCATTATATTCTATAACGTGTACAAAGAAAAATAGGATTGCTGCGTTATAATGTTGTGTAGAGTGTTAGCCGTTTTGGTTGAATTTCATTAAAATTTACTACAAAATTTCTTATTTCTTAAAATAGATATTTTCAAATAATTCTGTTGTATTTATATTATTTTGTATTATAATTGACAATATATTTAAAAACCATAATTTTAAATAACTTTTTAAAACACAAATTTAAAAAAAAAATTCCTTCGAACTTAGTCGGATACCTTAAAGTTCAGGTCATGAAGTCATGACCAGCTCTTCATGTTACTTTAGTATGTGGGCCTAATCTCTATTCTGAATACCTTTTGCCCAATAGTTGGGTAGGGGAATGATGATTTTCACTGAATTTCATGTGATTGTGTAAATAGTAGTCAGAAAATTTTTCTTTGATGGATGCTACACTCTCTAAGACCAAACATCGACAATCCCATTAGTTTTAATAACCTTGAAATGTCTCGCACTATGCCACCTGTTCTCATAATCGTTAGTTCTTTCTTTCTTTTCATATTTTGCATAAGTCAGAAAACAAGTTATATCTTTCATAACTTGCCTTCTGACTGATAAAATTCGTCCCTAGATATACAAGAGACAATTTTTTGAAAACTTAATGATTTGGAAAAGCCGCTTGAAACAATACAGAAAAACCACTGCATTTCACACTATCGATACACACGAGTAGCTTAGTAGCTTACTTAGTAGCTCTTTTAACCAGTGGTCGTGGGAGACAGGGCATGGCTCTCACCATTTCTTTCAAGTTTTGCTAACTTACTCAAGATCGCGATTGTTTCTAAGATCTATTTGTTTTGTTCATCGGCTTTAGCCCATTTTACCTTTACATTCAATATTCTCTTTTCATTCAACTTGCGTTTTCGTTTTTAATGCTTGAAACAATTGAATGCTTCACTTGCCAAATCGATTAACTCCATTTTTGGAATTTTATTAAATTTTAATATAAAAGCACTTCATTAGTTCCTAACTGTACACATTCAAAACAAATTCCTCTAATGATAAGTATTAACACCACTAAATGACAAAATCGTTTTAGCCATTGAATAATAAATAATTTATGTCAGAAACTAATCTGATTAACTCCATACAATAATGTATTTATATCATAATAAAGATCTATTTAACCAGCAGCATTGTTTTTCCTCTCCGACGGAATTATACCCCAGTTACTTGCCTAATGATTCACAATTTATCATCGAATCTCAAGCAAAAAAAGTGCAGAATATCTTTTCGCCAGATGGTTGGTATAAAAACATGTAAAAAACAAACACCGTTTCATATGGTTCAAATGACGCATCAGGATTTTTTCTCTACAAGTACTTTAGAAAATACTATCAATAATAATAAGGTAACAGGTTCAGGGATACCAGTAAATTGACTGAAAATGCACTGGATAAAATTAGAAAAGTCGAAACCCCATCAGATACAATTTAAGTATGACTTTAACGAAGATACCGAATTTAGTTCCCTAAATATACGAAAAAGTGTAACAGGTAGTCTGAAAAATGTGATCCAGCCTTTATTGCATCTAACAGGTAGAACAGTGACATGCGAAAAGAGGAAAGATATGATGGACTTGTTGAAATTTATTCCTCCAATTAAACACGAGTATTATAAAACTTTAAGGACAAATCGACAGGATGAGAGCTCAAATACAGCTAATGAAGATGGCATCATTTATAAAGATGATAATGCCATTTAAACAAAGTAATAATACTCTTAATATTATGTAAAAGTAATAGAATAGTTCTTATTCATTTGTGCTGAACTCTTTAATAAAACATATGTTTATATAATGATATTTTTCCGTAATAAAAGAATATGAATCAATAATTTACTTTCACTTGCCAAATCGATCAACTCCCCCAATCACGAAAAAATTGTAGTAATAATTACAATTACTCCAAGTATATTCCATCTAATACTTTCTATATGACGTCAAATCAAATAGACGTTTGCAATAGTACACTCTACATCGTATTTTCAAATTCTTAATTTGAAAATAATTTTAAAAAACAACATATAATATTTTATCATTTTTCTCAACTTCTTGTTTTGTGGAGTTAATCGATTCGGCAATTGAAGCATCCAATTATGTCTTCTTTAAATAAATACTGAAGTCAGTTGTGTGTTGTAGACTATTCGAGAAAGAGAGAAAGTCTTTGCTTTCAGCTTATTGAGCTTTAATGAGGTCATATAATTAGTCTACGAGTCGATGGAACTTATTCCCTCTATTTTATCTTCATTTCTTTAAACTTTTTTCATTGATGGATAGTAATAAGTAAGAAGACAAAAATAACTGTACTTATGACGACACTTGCGAATTGCTAAAGATGAAAAAATCACGATATCTATCAGCAATATCTGAAATAAAATTTTATCAATCCTTTTTTACAGATCCTTAAGATTTCATTCAGGAATACAAATAGCAATATCCGATTGCTGTTATCATTATAAGAATTCATAGATATATTATAATATTGTAAACCGCGAGAGCTGATTTGTGAAATTCACCGGATTACAGTTTGTTTTAATAGAAGAATAATTTATGCAGAATCTATCACTTTTCATGGAATTCAAGAGTCAATATATATTATTTTATGTACTCTGTACTTCCTATTCCTTGGGGTTGTATGCCACTGATACGTTAAAGTGCAGTACCAAGAAGTACTGGGATCTAGATCGTTTTTGAATTAATTAAGTAATTCAGTGGCTGATGGATATTAATTCCGAAATATCTGAATGGTCAATGTATTGGTTTATTAATTTTTCCGACCTTCAAAATTATGTATAGCAGGATGCGTGCTTAATTTCTCATTGTTAGAAATTGTGTTAACATATTTAATATAAGTATATTCCGAATCTGTTCATTTTCATGAAACTGCTTCCATTCGATACACCTTCAAAGCGGTTATAATGACGTAGCGTTTCCTGTTTCATAACGTAGATCAGAGGTGTCCAAACTACGGCCCGCGGGCCAAACCCGGCCCGCCAAGTGATTTTAAGGAGGGTTTTAAAACATAATGATGTTTTCGCCCAAACCTTTTCATTTTCATAAAGGTATATCGAAAAACTACGTGGCCAACAAAACGGAGTTGTACTTGACGAAACACAAATGTCTATCGCGCTGTTAAGTTATAAGACCAAATAAAAAAATATATTTTGGTAACTCAAACATAAAAGAAATTTGATCTTCAAGCAAACGAAAAAATCAAGGACAAATACAAGGAAGGAAACTTAATAGATTTTTATAAATATTTGGGTGCAAAAGAGTTTCCAAATTTGAAGAAATTTGCTCGTAAATTCATTTCAATGTTTGGGACTACTTACGTGTGCGAACAAACTTTTTCTCGAATGAAGTATCTCAAATCAAAATATAGAGCAAATTTATCTGATGATCATTTGCAGTCATTGCTTATGATTGGTGTAACAAATTTTGATCCCAACTATAAAGACATTCTTCAACAACAACAAAAAAAAAACAGTTTCATCCTTCGCATTAGAAGTTGCATGAAAATATTTCAATTTATATAAAATAATTATACTTTGTTTGTTTAGTATTTTGTATTTTCAAGTTACAATAAAATAGTATTACTTAATAGTATTTAATGCTACTTTACTCATAATGATATGTAAGCTACTTTATTCATAAGATGCTACTTATGCTACTTTACTCATAAGATAATGTTACTCATGTGGCCCGTATAACATGGATCTAATTTCGATCCGGTCCGTGCCGCGAAAAGTCTGGACACCTCTGACGTAGATGAAGGTGTAATAGTGCATTGGTTGTGGTTAGAAACGGAATGCAAACGCCAGTATACTTGGACCAAATACATATTTTATAAACAACAACGTTCTAATTCAGTATCGCATATTTAAAAGTGGTGACATTATATATAATTTTTAAGTGATTCTCGTTGCATATAGAGCGTCAAATGAAACAAGTTATAATAAGTTATCTCCGCCGTTTCTCTTTCATCGTTCGTGCAGAACTGTCGTTCAATACGCGCCTTTCAAATCTACTGTTTTCAGAATTTCAGTTTGCAAATATGTGGAAATAAATTGCTTTGTGTTTTCGAAATTTCTCTGTGCACTCAGAAGAATATTATAAATATGCCCGGGTCACATATTTTGTTCAGGACTGTTTTTTTAAAAATCTTTACATGTTTGGAAATATCAGTATAATGCTTAAACAAAATGCTAACTTTACTCCGTCTAGGTTTAGTACGAAGCTTAATCTTTAACAATGAATGTAGATCAAAACAAATTAATACGATAAGGCATTTTCCACAGCGGAAATACTCAGAAATCGAATAATAAAAATCAAAATTTGGCAAAAAAATAATCAAAACATAATAAAATGAATATTTAGAGAGTTAGTATTAGTTAGAATATTAGTTAGAGAGAAAGAGAGAGTTGCATTATCTTCCGTCCTTATTCATTTGCGCCGTTTATACTTCGCTTTCTAGCTAGGTGGCGTTACCAATAGAAGAGTCAAATCTCTCTTTTTGTACCCATACAACATTTTCAACATTACTATTACAACATTACTTTAAAAAAAATGAGAATTTACCTCTGGACACCTAGTAGAATGAGTAGTTTCTACAATTTTCGGTACAAAAGAACCTTCTTTTCTCCACCAGTATGGCAGTATTGTAGCATAATTCTTCATTTCAGTGTGTTTATTGTTTTCTCAATTTTTTCAATTCAATTTTTTCTGAATAAGTCCGTTCTGGAGGATCGTGTTTGCACGGTTGTCTGTGAGTGTGTGCGTCGGAAGGGGGGAGGTAATTTACATCCTTTGTCCAGAGGTAAACAAGAAAAGAAGCACCTGATGAATCTTTAAGGCATCAATTATTTCTTTATGCAAGACTGGTCGCATTCAGTTTCTTTCTAAATTGGTTCCTCAAAAGTTTGCCCTCGAAATATTTTCTTAAATTTTTGCTTACTTTCGAATTGTACATAATTAAAAGATGGAGATAAAACATTCATTCTTTCATTTATGTAAAATTATATTAATGCAAAAAATTGAAATTTTTATTATCCCATTGGAATGATGACTTACATTGGCATGAAGTTGTTCATGATCTTCATTATAAAACCTCGTTTTGATAATTGAAAATATTTAATATTGAGGAACGATATAATATTGAAAGAAAATATTAAGATTTTATTTTGCTACTCTAATAACAGATTCTCAGCAGTAATATAATCAATAAACGATTTAATATGTTGTCAATCTGGAAAGGTTTATTAGAGAATGTGGTTGAATATACATTCATATTAAAAAAGTAATAATATAATCTACATCTTCATGAAACTAGTGCCTTGTTGGGTCAAGGCTTTTATTTTAGTCGTAAATAACTGCATAGCAATTATTAGTGGTTCGTCAGATGTTTTTTGATTAGATATATCGACGGATGCTTTAATATTCTTGATCAAGAGGGATGTTTACCCATCAAGGCAGCTTCTTTTTGTATGTACCAGTTTGAATTAAAATTTATTTTCTGACACAGTAAGTTACTTATTTTTTGTTTGAAATAAATCATTTAATTGACTACGAATACTGAATCATTAAGGTGCAAACTGAGCAAGAGTCTCTCAGTTCTACCTGAACACACATAATCATTTTTTCAGACAAATTCATCACAGTTATGATGAATTTTTTTCATTTAGTAGTGTTTAAATCATATTGATTCTCAATAGCAAATTTATTTATATTGGAATGCAAAGAAATTAAAATAAAACATTCTCTTAAAAGAGCTACTGTAATAAAACGAGAATTCTAATTACAATTATTGAATGCAGTGGTCTAATTAAGTAAAAATAGGTTGTTGGATTTATGTTAGATCATTCTAATATAAGGCATATAAAATCTGTTCCTTTTCATGAAACGATCATATCCTTCTATCTGGTAATCGGAAATAATATCTGGTATTTTTATGGTAATCTATCAGGTAATCTTAGAAATACAAAATGAAATTGAAAAGTCTGGAAAATTACGTTCATTAACTAATATAAAACACGCGGAATATATATATGGGAGAAGGCAACGAAGGCTTTCATTTATATGAAAGTATATTTATTAAGATTACAAGGACATAACATTATTAAAGTAACATAAATTTTCGGTACATGAGCGTGAGCTGTGCATCATACCGATTCAATATCAATTATGGCAGGAAAGCATCAAATGAACAATGACGCATCATGGCCAACATGATGCCATCATGACAGGACAGGCGACCTCGCCTTAAGGTATTCAGTAAATTTAAGTAAACATATTATAAATCAATACTAAATGCAGAGAAGATAATATGATGTAAAATTGAAATATTTACAAGAGGGACGAAATACGAATGGAACAATAATGAATTATAACGAAAGTTTACGAATGGAAATTTGTAATTAAAAACTAAAATCATTGGAGTACTGTCGTAGAAAATAAAAACATTTTAAGATATGAAAGTCATTGGAACAATTTACAGAAACTCGGTTCTTAAACAACTACAGTTTTTCTATAATTGGAATACTTGGTAAATCTGCAGTTTTTCTAAATGTGTTTAATGATATGAACTTCCGAATCAGACATTTGCTTTAAAACATATAGATGAAGATATGATACTTTTCAACTGATGATACTAAGTACTAACGATCTTTACAAAAACATCACGATAATATCATAATGTATGTATTTAAACGATTTATAAAAAACATCTAATAAAACTTCTCAAATAATAAAACTTTAGTCTAAATTTACATGAAGATTAAAATTTTTAGCAAAGAAAAATAAAAAACTCATAGGCTTCATAACATTTGATTAGAGGGAAAAGCTTCTCAACTTTTCCAACAAAATTTTAAATACATCTTATCTGTTTGAAGAAACACACAGAAGTAAATTTTTAATGCATTTGAATCGTTTGAAGAAATACATGGAAGAAAGTTTTCTCGGTTCTTTTAAGAATACAGTATAAAAACTCATATTCTCATTCATGGAATTTTTTTAATGTATTCTCTAATATAACTTCTGTATTAAAAATCAAGTGAAGTTAAAACATATAATGTAGAAATACTCTATAATATCGAGAGAAAGTATTCATATCTCGTTCCGTTAATCTAAATACAGTTTCTCAACATTACTGTAATTAATAATTTTTTTAAAAAACTTGTCAATCTGAGGAAGTTGATTGGTGAATAGGGTTGAATATACATTGGTATTAATAAAAGCAATAATATATTCTGTATCTGTACCTTTTCATGAAACTTTCATCAATATCTTCAATAAATGACACTTTTATAAATTGAGTAAGCTACATTTCTTATTTCTTTGGGGATGAAAGCCTTACATATAAATATTTTTCCTCTGTCTTATGATTACTTTAAAAACACTGATTGGGATATATGATCACATGTAATCATTTGAATTATGAAGAATGTATTTATTCATTACTTGAGCTAGATTAGAGTATATATTGCTCTAAGCGAAGAAAGAAGGTTATAGCTGTAAGAAAATTCAGTTTGAATGACACCATGTAAATCGATTTAAAAAAATCGACACATTTTCACTTTCCCATGTTGTAGAATCGATTTTTCACTATAAGCATTTGATGGCAACAATGGTTAAATGAAATTGTTAATTCAAAAGTGGCCAGAATCTAACTGCACAACTGAAAGATTTATTAAAGTTTATAAATTTCGGGAGACGTTCGTTGTAATTTCTTCAACAATTATCTGAGAGGTCATTTTTTTCTGTTTATTTAGAAAAATTCCCTTCTATTCTCTATTGTGGTATGTCTGCTTCTTTTTCGCAGAGTATGTAATTGTCTTAACACGTGTAATAATATTATCCGCACATTTTCGTGTAACTCTTTTCATTGATTGCATCAATCTTCGTAAAACAGCACTAGGATGTATGCCGAGGCTGGGAAAGACCAGAGCCGGTATTTGCCTTCCCTTGGTGGGATCCGTGGTGCCGGAATCATCTTTCATGTGTGACTCCTCGTCGTAGAGGTTTCTTCAGTAGACGTCGCATTGTTCCTAAACAAATGAATTTTGAGAACCATTTTGACAAATATTTTGTAATTAAATGCATTTTGGAAAATAATTAAACATTTAAAACCGTTTCATCATTTTTAGTGCAAAAGGCTATCGCTACAACCGTAGGTGACATTACCTCTATTCGCAAGATGCGACCTGCTGACTTGCTCGTCTAGGAAAATTCTTGAAAGAAGACACAGAAAATTCAAAAATTAAAAGCTTTTTCTGCAATATCAGCCAGTGTCAACCCTCACTACTCGCGAAATATGTCTAAGGGTGCCATAACCTGTGTTGAAATATCGAATCTTCCCGTTGACTTAATTACAGTGGAATTGAAGTCTCAAGGTGTCACAGATATCCGTAGTATTACAATCCGGGGCAATTTGATTGAGATAAAACACTTATTCCTGTAAATTGGGGTTTTGTTATACGATTCATTTTCCAATTCAATTCATTAGCTGACTTCATATACGTGGGATGCATAAAGAGACCTGTCAGACCATACGTACCTTATCCCCTGAAATGTTTTATCTGTCAGCGTTTTGGCCACTCAAAGGTGAACTACCGAGGAACCCTTGCTTTCGCCCTCTATGCAAGGAAAGAACATGACACCCAGCGATGGAACGCACAAGAAAAGTGTCCGAACTGCGGGAAAACCATACATCCTTCTCTCTTTCGTGAGAAAGTTGGATTTTAGAAAAGAAAATAACGGACATTAAAATCAAGGAAAACATCTCATATCCCAAAGCTGGGTGGAAAATTTTAATATAAATGCCCACGCCTTGTGTAAATTATCCGTCTGCTTTTCAAAAATCATTTTGTGCAAATTATACATATACCAGTTGCAAGCAATCGGCAAAAGTAGCAGATTAAGAAAACCTATGAATCAGATACAGAACAATCCCTAAACAGTACGTCTGACGCTGACAAAAAAATTAAACCTCAAAACAAATTTAGATCTCAAAAGTCAATGAAATTAAAACTTGCAAAGCGGGTCAAACACAAAAAGATCTATCTATGAAAGTGAAGAAATCGACTACTAATCGGACTAGCCGCACCGGATTTAGCACATAAGGACTTCACATTTATTTTCGGTGGTAAACAAAATACTCCCGACATTAAACTACATCTATCGGAAGATGAGGATGATTTTGAAATGAGTTGCGATTTTTTTGTAACTCTTACTGTAGCTCCTAATAATTCTGTGACTCATCTCTTTTAAGGTACCATCCTTTGGTGGAATTGTCAAGGAATACGGTCCAAACTTCTTTACATCAAGACCATTATCAACAACTTTCATCCTATTTAATTTGGTGTTCAAGAAACCTTCTTGACACTAAACATCCCATTAAAACTACGTGAATATAATTGTGTTCAGAAGGACGCAGGTACTGGAGTGCATAACTTTGGAGGTGTCTGTATATTGATATTAAACTTCTACCCGAACATACCTTTTACTTTACATACACCTCTGCGGGCTGTGGCTGTACAAGTTCATACCAGAACACTGGTTATAGTCTGTAGTATCTATTTGCCACCTCATGATACCATTAACCAATAGGCACTTAATAACTTGATGGACCAGCTTCCAAGACCATTTTTGATCATAGGTGATTTCAATGCAAATAGTTCTTTTTGGGGTTCAGGAAATACAAAAACTCGTGGGAGACAGATTGAACAGTATTTAACTGATAATTGTCTCTATCTGCTCAATAGAGATGATAAAACGTACTTCCATGAGCAAACACGTACCGTCCATAATCACGCTTTGGAAAAATGTTCCTCTGAACTGCTACCATTTTTGAATTTGACAGTCGGAGATTATCTCTAAAGTAGTGATTATTTTCCTTTAATTGTCTCTCAAGCTGATAGAGGCTGTGGAACCGGTCTGCCACAGCGTCATCTATTCCAGCGAGTGGGCTGGGATACTTTCAGACAATAGCATCGTACATGGCGTTATGGGATATTTAAAAAAATGTATGGCTTGGGTTTCAAAGGAAATCTTCCAAGTTTTATCTAACGTTTCTGGTCGACTCGTACTTTTCGAGTACGTCTGGGAAATCTTTATTCTGATACTTTTATTCAGGCTGAGGGTGTTCCGCAAGGGAGTGTGCTCAGCATAACTCTTTTTATCCTTTATTTTAGGGAATTTTTGAATATTTTGCCCCGTCTTTCAACGGTACGTTATATGTCGATTACTTGCAGATCTCTTGTCAAGGGTGTAACATGCACTTAATTGAGTGGCAGTTACAAATTACTATCAATAAATTGGTGAGTTGGTGCGATGAGAATGAACACAAACTTGCAACTGAAAAGAGTAAGCGTACCTATTTTTGTTTAAAAGGGAGTATTTATCTTGACCCTATCCTGTCAATAAGAAATATTTCTATTCCTGTTATTGATGAAATGCGGTTTTTATGAGTGGTTTTCCATAGGAAACTGCCTTTCCTCCCATCCTTAAATATCCTCAAGGTTCTCTTTTGTGTGCTGATCGCGCATCCCTCCTTCGCATCTACAATGCTTTTATTTTATTTCACATTATGATTTATTATAATTTTATTTCACCTAATGGATTATTATCCATTTTCGGTTTATGGTTTTGCACGACCTTCTGTTTTACGCAGATTGTATACCATACATCATGCAGCTCTAATAATTTGCTCTGGTACTTTTCGCACTTCACCTGTGAAAAGCCTTTATGTTTTATGTCATCAATTACCGCCTGATTTACGCTGAAAGAAAATCACTACGCAATTCTATTTTCGAACACTTTGTGTTCCATATTATCCGATTTTTCATATTCAGTTTCCTGCTTCACTCCGCAAACTTTATGAAGCTTGTCCTTCTCCCATATTGCCTTTCAATGAGAGAGGCAAGGACATTGCTCAGGATTCCGATTATTCGATTTTTCATATTCAGTTTCCTGCTTTACTCCGCAAACTTTATGAAGCTCGTTCCTCTCCCATATTGCCTTTCAATGAGAGAATCATGATTCGAACTTGAGCAACGTTACCTTCCACACTTCTGACCCTTTGGTTTTTCCACCTTTGGATACACCAGTTTTTACCTTCTTAAATCCTTTTTCCAGTTTTGACAAATCCACAATAGCTCCACTCATTTTTCGGCAAATTTTTAATTTTCTTCTCAATTATTATCATCCTATACACTGATTTATACCGATGGTTTCAAAGCAGATGAACATGTTGGATGCAGAATAATTTTAGGATCTGCTATTCACAATTATCGTCTGCATAATTCTTGTTCAGTTTTTACTGCTGAACTAATAACTATTTTATGTGCACTTCAGAATATTTCACTTTCTGCCCAACGTAAATTTTGTATATATTTTGATATTTTGATAGCACGAGTGCCTTGAAAACTCTTTCTAGTTTTAACAATCGGATTCACCCAGTTGTTGCTGATATTTTATCCTCTTTAAATACCCTTTGAATAATGGTTTTAATATAATTTTCGGTTGGATCTGTCGGTGTTTTTGTTAAAGTTGCGGATAAAGTTGCCAAAGAAGCTTCTTCTTTTCTGCAGCAATCTCTTGTTTATAGGGATGCGAAGAGATCAGTCTCCAATTTTATTAACCAGTTATGGTAGAATGATTGCGATACATTGATCCATAACAAACTTCATTCAATTAAAAACTCTGTCGATTTGTGGCATTCTCAACCTATGGGAGAGATTGATGTAAAACTAATTCGTCTTCGCATAGGACACACCCGTTTTACTCACAAAAATTTGTTGTTCGGAAATGAAGCACCGATATGCCAGACATGCCGTGTACACTTTACCATTTTGTACATTTTAATTCCATGTCACTCTTTTAATCATGACACTCCTCTCCAGTCAGTTGCAATTGCTCAGCTTAGCGGAATCAGCCAAGGATTTGTCAAATGTATGTATTAAAGAAAGTGTCAAAAACATAAAATATCTTTGTGAAAAATGTAGTGAAATTTATTTCAAGGTGTCATCCAAACTTACCACATTGCACCAAGTAGGTCAATTTCAATGTCAGATTTTTTATATGAAAACTTATGCCTTAATAAGAAAGGCATAAATTTTGTTTAATACAACTTTTTTATTATATTTTCAATAACTTTTTTAATAGCATCATCATTATTTTTACAGAATGACAATTCAATTGATTTTAATTCCAGTTATAGCTAGGTTAATTTTCCTTTTCATTTATAATTTTTTTAATGAAAGAAGTTCTGAAAAGTATTATAAAATATTCTTATATTTTGGTATTGCAATCACATTTGTGTAATTGTTTTTATTTTGACTTGAGGATAAAAAAAAAAGCTTTGCAGAATGTATTTATTGTAGTCTTAAAAAAATCTTTAAAACTTTAAATTATGTAGACACTTTTGAACACTCTTATGTGACGAGTTTAAATTATTTTTCATTTTATAAAATAGTAACATATGTTAAACTCCCATAAGTTTCTGTTATTTTTATTTTTCTGTATTATCCAACATTTCATTATAAAATTTGCTTACACAGTCAGTGGCGGATTTCCACAATCAGTTGGAGACTGTCGCTTCGTGACTCGAGACTTGAGGGGCCTCAAAAGCTATAGCGTAGTGTTGAACCAGAAGTTTTTTTTTTCCCATTGCAGATTCTTTTTTGTTTGTTTGTTTGTTTGAAGAATGTTAGAAAGCAAAACACATAGCATTATTTACTTGTGGAACAACGCATGAATTGCATGTTGAACTTGTAGCAATCCTTCTCTTTCGGAGAAAGGACGCCTATGCTTGACAGATGATCCATCTTAAATCATATAAATGGCCTTGAACGCCACATAACTTCGGATTCCCTCCTAATAGAGAGCGCGGAGAATTACATGCAAAGTGAGTTCCCCTGCGGCAAGTGTGCGATGTTGTTTGTGGAAAATAAAATATGTTTTTGATTTAAAGAGAGAGTGATTGCTTCCATAACAATTACATGGAGTCAGAGAAAGAAAATCAAATCATAGATTAATCAATCCTCTTCAATCTCATGTCAGATCTTACCATTGACAAAATTTTCTTGTTATTATGACGATTTGTTAGCCGCAAGGGACTGTCATATATGTACTGACTGACTGTATGCAGCTAACGAGGAATCGATCCTGTAATGGTAATCTATGTCATTAGCTAAAATTCAACAATATTACAGCAAAAATCATATAATGGAAATTTACTGTCCCAATAAGCGTTCAGGACATCCCACCCTCCACCTTCTACAATGGTGGGAAGGCTTGATAAGAATTAAAAAAACGATGTCGTCTACGAAAAGTACTCGGAAGAGCATTTCTAGATGACGAAATCTGCCTACTATTCTCACTGGAACAAAAGTGACACTGAACAACAACCACTCATGGAGACGGAAACGACGACACCGGTTCATTTCTTGACAAGGCGAAAAAGGAACGATCATTCCATACAGCCCAAATAATAACACAATGCTTAAGACAATCTACAAGCTATTTATTTTACTGTTTTTGGAAAATATGACCAAAGAAATATTTACTTGCGATCTTTCCACTAATTTTAGAAACGGGATAGTCCCATTAACATCCTCGTTGGCGATATCGTGCTTCTGCAAGATGTCCAAGTACCTCCTGTGGTGGTATCTTAATAAGTAAGTAACAGCCACTAAACATTGGTGATCACTTTTGTCTAACTGATGTGCCACACGACTTCATATCGTAAAGTCGACGGAATTCAATACTCCCCATTGGCACGATTCCGCAATCCAAATCGTCATATTGGTGACCTCGGACATAACCCTCTTCGCTCGCCATAACGCTTTGGGATAAATAATCGTTCGTCTCTCTGACGACTCACTGTTTGGCGACTATTGTGGTGGCATCTTAATAAGCCAGTACAGCCACTAAACATTGGTGATCACTTTTGTCTAGCGGATATGTTACACGACTTCATATCGTAAAGTCACGAGTTCGATCCTTGGCAGAATTCAATTTCTCTATAGGCGCGACTCTACATTATAAATCGCCACATTGGAAAAACGACCTTTGCGGAAGATGACTAATGTGGACCTACATCAGGGACTCGATGGGAAGATAATATCCCGCAAAATGACAATTATTGGTTGAAAGGTAACGGACCCGTTTGCTCTGGTTATTTCCCTTGAAGTCCATCAGGGATGGGAACGAGACTACATCTACTATTGCAGGCGGGAATGTGCAAATCGAAGTGATTTTTCCAAATTTTTAGAATTTTAATTTTAAGTAATTAAGTTTAGCTCTTTTTCAACAACTTCCAATATTATCTCGCAAATTTGATGTTTACATCAATTTAAAATTCAAAAAATAATCTTTACAATCATATCAATCTTTTTTATTATAAATTAATTTTATGTTTTTAACGAATTCAAAAATTAATGCAATTGTATATTTTTAATTAGTCTTCTATACTTATAATAAAGCTCAATGCGTGTGTGTGTGTTGGCGCTCTACAGGCCAGACCGTTGGACTTACAGCTACCAAATTTGGTACATGTATACCTTGGAGGTCGGGAATGTGCACCTCGGAGCCCTTTTTTCTAATTTTTAATTAGAATTTGAATTAATTAAAATTTGAGCGAAATTTCGACGTTTTTCCGCTGTAACTTTTGAAAATATTATTGCACAAACATGATTTTTATATCAATTTAAAGATAAAAAAATTAGCTTTCTAACGGTATCATTTTTTTTAATTTATAACGTAAACTTCTATTTTTTAACGAATTTTTAAAGAAATATTTTAACCATGTTTTTAGCACGTGACTGGATAAAATAAAAGAATGACGGAAGTTCAAATAATAATAAAAAAACTATCATCGTAAATCAAGTCTAAAGAAATGATACTTTTATCTGGCTGGATAAAATAAAAGAAACATAAAATGTGATATTTTCTAAAAAAAAATAAATGCAAAGCAAAGGATTCTAAGAAATCGTTTGCAATATCTAAATAATTAATTCAATAAATCTTCTACGGTAAACCTGATCGAATTTAGACAGGATATGCATTGGAATCCCGACTTATTGGCATATTTCTATTATCGTTTGCAATATCTGTATCATTAATTCAATATTTTTTTTCATTATAAAATGTGATAGTTTCTAAAACAAATAAATGCAAAGCTAAGTTTTCTATAAAATCTGCAAGAGCGCGTCAAAGGGAAAAAATTAGGTTTTATCATCCTGTTGCCATCATTTTGATGGAAGCTCAAATTAAAAAAAAAAAAAACTATCATTGCAAATTAAATTTGAAGAAATGCAACTTTAATCACGTGACTGGATAAAATAAAATAAATATAAAATGTTATATTTTCTCGTAAGAATGCAAAACAAAAGATTCTATGATCATTTGCAATATTTAAATCATTAATTGAATATATTATCTTTATTTATACAGGATATGCATTCAAATTCCGGTCCAATTGGCCAATTTGTAAAATATTATTAATAGGCATATATATTGTTTAATACTATTAATTTGATCTAAATGAAGTAAATAATTACATTTTCTGTAGTTTGAGTCAAACAATGCATTTATGAATAATGAGTTTTAGATTTCTTCATACTTTGCTCTGTGAGCCATATTTTACAAAATATTTGTATTAATATTTTAAATAAAAGTTGCTACATCAGTCAGTCTTCTAAATCAATCATTAAAACTGACTGATTTATAAAATTAAAGAATATTATTAGGAAAACCAGTCCATCATCTTACAGATGATGTTTCAGTCCATCATCTTAAAGAAAATATTAATTTCAGGCCTATCAATGCCCGGAGTTACTTCAAGGCTAATGAATATGTGATTTAATTGAAAATTTTAGAACAGAACGCATTACTCATGGCGAACCAGCTGGTCGCCGAAGGCGGCTAGTTTTGCACAAAATAAAAATTAAATTTAAATTGCTCAAGCCCATTGCAGGTTAATCGAAGAAAAAATATTAGCTAGTATCAATATGTTGCCACCATTGATAAAAGCTCAAATTTGAAAACAAGTTAACTATTATTGGAAATTAAATCAAGAAAAGTGCAATATTCATTGCTTATCTGTATAAAATGAAATAAACATAAAATAATTTTTTTGAAATATAAATGCAAAAAAGGTTTCTCTGATCTTTTACAAAATATCTTCATTATCAATTCAATACATCAGCTTTATTTAAGGCAAACCTGGTTTAATATACATTCTATTATTTCAAGGTTCAATGACTAATTTGTAAACCTATATAATAGAAATAAATACATGTGTTAAAATGGTCAAACTGAATAATTATATTTTATGGAAGTTGAGTCAATAAATCACGAATGTTTATCTTTTGCTAGATCCTCTGCTATGTGGATCATTTAAGAAAATAACTTTAAATAAATAAAAAAGAGACTCCAATCCCCAAAATCATCCAATAAAATTGTTTGATCTATGGAAATTTGACTATCACTATTTAATTTTTTAAAAAGGCCAATTCAGACCTCTTTATCGATCGTCAAAAAGACGATACCTCAATCAATATCCAGGGTTTCTTATAAAATGTTGTAGTGGCCGGTGATTATAAAAATGTTGATAAAAACTTCATAAATCTATCAGTTTTAATAGTAGAAGATAGAATTTTTAATTTATTTAGATAGATAGTTTGCTTTTATGGCGCAAGGACCAAATCTGATTTTACTGCGCCAAACATTTGTTAAACATGGCGTTCGTATTAAAAGTTTAAGGCATTTAAAGGAAAAAAAACAATTAAATCTGATGTAAAATTTTAATATCTTTTAAAAAAGCAAAGATATTTGAATGAGGTTTATCTCCTAAAATGTCATTTAAGTTAAGAACAGTCGTTCCAAAATGAACTTGTCGTTGTGTACTAAAATCTCCTCATTCACACAGAATATGTCTGACCGTCAAAACAGAATTGCATTTATTACAAAGTGGTGCATGATCAGAGTGCAAAAGATGCAAAAAAAATAGGTGCGGCCTATTCGAAGTCTCGTAATAATAACATCTTTCTTTCTAATCACAATTTTATTTTTGAAACCTTTAACAGATGGTTGTATCTGAAAAAGTTTATTCGTTGACAAACTTTGATTTAACGAAGTCGTTTCCGCCTGAGTTCCAAGGAGGGCTCACCACTTGTAAACTCTGAATTGGCGATGTTCTAAAATTGATTTATTTAAAACTTGAAGTGTCGAGAATATTTGGCAGAATTTGATTCCTTAAGATCAAAGGACTGTGCAAGTCCATAATTTTTGTGCGTAATATTTATAGGCCGAAGCAAATCAAATTATTGTTATTCAGGTCACTTAAATTCTTTTGAAAGTAAAACTAAAAACTGATTGTTATGATGTATCTGGGATATTTTTGTTTATTAATTAGGCCACTTCATCGACCGTTTCAAAGACGATATTCAAAATGGTGACCAGGGTTTCTCGAAACTGATTGGCCTAAGATTACGAAAATGTTGATTATTCTAAGCTATCCTATTAAAATTTCATCACCGGATCAGATTTGATAGCATAAGATAGAATGTTCATTTAAAAGTAGAATTGTTAAGAATATTTTGCAGAATAGGATTCCTTAGAATTAAAGGAACCTAACTTTTGGCTTCATAATTTCTTGAAGGTTATAAATAGACTTAAACAAAATAAAATATTGTTATACATATCATTCAAATACATTTGAAAATTAAGATAAAATAAAATTTTATGATGAATCGGAGAAAGTATTTTTGAATAATTCTTATTTCATTTTTATTGAATAATCACATAAATACTGAAATATATTTTGTAATGCACAGAAGATTTAACCGCTGAATAACTCTGTATTCAGAACACATAATGTGATATTCTTTGTTTCTTAAAAAATGTGTTTTAATTAAATGAAGTTTAATCATTTCCGCTTTCATTTAAAGCAAAAATTTTATGGAAGCTGACAAAAAATTAGAGAGATACATAATACATTATAGTTTAAGACCTTTTCAATTCTATAAGTGAATCATATGATTATCACAATCTGAAGCTCAAAAATATTTTGATGAAGAAGCTATCAAAAGACAAGTTATATTAAAATATTTAAGTGAAACTTTTAATGAGTGGTAAAATCAGCGAACCGGCTGGTCGTCAAAGGAGGCTAGTACTTATAATAAAGTTCAATGTGTGTGTGTTGGCTCCACACAGTTCTACTTACAGCTACCAAATAATTGCACGTGTATGCTTTAGAGATCGAGAATGTGCCTCTCGGAGCAATTTTTTCCTCAGTTTTTAATTAGAATTTCATTTAATTCAAAATAAGACGACATTGTGGCGTTTTTCCACTATAAATTCCAAAAAATATTGTAGCGCAAAATTTATTTTTGCAATGAGTTGAAGATAAAAGATAGTCTTTTCAATGATACCAATGCTTTAACTCATAAATTAAGTTTTTATTTTTAATGATTTTTTAAAGAAATATTTTAACAATACTTTTCAACAATGTATTTCAGACAAAATAAAAATAAAATTCAATCTGCACGAGTATATCAGTGGGAAAAAATTAGCTTTTATCAACATGTTGCTATCATATTAACAGAAATTCAAATAAAAAAATCAACTATGATTGCAAATTAAATATATAAAAGTGTAATTTTCAGCACGTGCATGCGCGAAATGAAAAAAAAAAATGCAATATGATATTTTCTGAAAAGCAAATGGAGTAAACGTTTTCTGTGATATTTTAAATATCTATATTATTAATTCAACAAAACAATTTAAAACAACAGACAAACTTGGTTAATTATAGATATAGGATAATCACTCTAATCAAAGCACAACAGCTAATTTGGGACATAGATCTACTAACAAAATGGTATAAACAAACTAAATAACTATATTTCATGCAATAATTTGAGATAATGAATGAGGGATTATGAATTTTAAATTTTTTCATAGCTGTTCTGCTCATTGAATCGTATTTAACAAAGTATTCTTGAAACAGCAATATTTTAAATAAAATATTGCTATTACTCCAACCTGCTAAATCAATCACTGAAACTGACTAATTTATGAAATTTGAATATCACTTTTCTGTAAAACCTAGCGATGTTAGACCACACCGTCGACCTCTCAAAGATGAAGAGCCAATCTTTTGCCAGAGTTTCTAGACGGAGCTATGATTACGAAAATGTTGAATGTTATGAAATCGATAAACAAAATTTTCATCAATCGGCCAGATTTGATAGAAGAAGATGGAAAAATTTATTTATCTAAAAGTTGAAGTGAAATTTGAAGTGCCTAGAGTATTTCGCTGAATGTTATTCCTTAGGACAAAAAGACTGTGTGAAATTTAAACTTCATAATTTTTTTTTATTTATTAATTGAAATGAAATAAAATATTTTTATATACATCATTTAAATATTTTGAAAGTAAAACTAAAAAACTCAATTTTACGAGGAACCAGTGAAATTTTCCTTGAATAATTGTTTAAGATATGTAAATTACGAAAATTATTCTGCAGTGCTCAAACAACTTTAATGTAGACAGAGTCTGCTTTCAAATTTTCATATTAAAAGAAGAAAAACACATTGTTTGTTTCAGAAAGCAGTGTTTTTATATTTATTGAAATTTAACATATCATTCAGTTGAAATTTAATGGACATTGATAGAAAGAGAGAGGGATAACTAATACAATGAACAGAGCTGTTTTAAAGCTGACATAATAGTACGATTGAGTTATATCTATTCTATATACTTATAATAAAGCTCTATGTGTGTGTGTGTTGGCGCTCTACAGGTCAGACCGTTGGACCTACAGCTACCAAATTTGGTACATGTATACCTTGAAGGTCGGGAATGTGCTCTTCGGAGCCCTTTTTTTCGAATTTTTAATTAGAATTCGAATTAATTAAAATTTAAGAGAAATTACTACGCTTTTCCACTTTAACTTCCGAAATTATTATCACACAAACACGATTTTTACATCAATTTAAAGATTGAAAAATTAGCTTTATAATAGTATCAGTGTTTTAATGTATGACGTAAGCTTCTATTTTTAACGAATTTTTAAAGAAATATTTTAACCATGTTTTTTTATCACGTGACTGGATAAAATAAAAGAAAACAATGACGGAAGTTCAAATAAAAAAAAAATAAAAACAACTATCATGGCAAATAAATCTAAAAAATTGGGCCTTTTAGCACGTAACTGGATAAAATAAAATAAATATAAAATGTGATATTTTCTTTAAAAAATGCAAGGCAAAGGATTCTATGATCGTTTTCAATATCTATATCATTAATTCAATAAATCATCTTTATTTACGACTAGCCGCCTTTGGTGACCAACTGGTTCGCCATGAGTAATGCGTTCTAAAATTTTCAATTAAATCACATATTCAATAATTTTGAAGTAATTCCGGACATTAATTGGCCTGAAATTAATATTTTCTTTAAGATGATGGATGGAAAGTTCTAAAAGAACGCGTTTTCCTAATAATATTCTTTAATTTTATAAATCAGGCAGTTTTAATTAATGATTTAGAAGACTGATTGATGTAGCAACTTTTATTTAAAATATTAATAAAAATATTTTGTAAAATATGGCTCACAGAGCAAAGTATGAAGAAACTAAAACTCATTATTCATAAATGCATTGTTTGACTCAAGCTACATAAAATGTAATTATTTCATTTAGATCAAATTAATAGTATTAAACAATATATATATGCTTATTAATAATATTTTACAAATTGGCCATTGGACCGGAATTTGAATGCATATCCTTTTGCATATAAATTGCATCCTGTATAAATAAAGATAATTTATTGAATGAATGATTTAAATATTGCAAAGGATCATAGAATCCTTTGCCTTGTATTTTTTAAAGAAAATATCACATTTTATATTTATTTTATTTTATCCAGTCACGTGCTAAAAGTTGCGTTTCTTCAGACTTGATTTGCGATGATAGTTTTTTTTATTCGAACTTCCGGCATTCTTTTATTTTATCCAGTCACGTGATAAAAAAAACATGGTCAAAATATTTCTTTAAAAATTCGTTAAAGCTAGAAGCTTGATTTATACATTAAAACACTGATACCGTTAGAAAGCTAATTTTTTAATCTTTAAATTGATGTAAAAATCGTGTTTGTGCGATATTATTTTCGGAAGTTATAGCGAAAAACTTCAAAATTTCGCTTAAATTTTAATTTATCCAAATTCTAATTAAAAATTCGAAAAAAGGTCTCCGAGGTGCACATTCCCTACCTCCAAGGTATACATCTACCAAATTTTGTAGCTGTAGGTCCAATGGTCTGGCCTGTAGAGCGCCAACACACACACACACATTGAGCTTTATTATAAGTATAGATAAACCTGATTGAATTTATGCAGGATATGCATTCAAATTCCGGCCCAATGGCCACTTAGTAAAATATTAGCAATAGACATGCATATTGTTTAGTACTGTTAGCTTAGTCTAAATAAAGTAAATAATTGCCTTTTATGTGGCTTGAATCCAGTAATGCATTGATGAATTATGAGTTTTAGATTTCTTCATATTTTGCTCTGTGAGCCATATTTTACAAAATATTTTTATTAATATTTTAAATAAAAGTTGCTACATCAATCAGTCTTATAAATCATTAATTAAAACTGACTGATTTATAAAATTAAAGTATATTAGTAAGAAAACGCGTTCTTTTAGAACTTTCCGTCCATCATCTTAAAGAAAATATTAATTTCAGGCCAATCAATGCCCAAAATTACTTCAAAGCTAATGAATATGTGATTTAATTGAAACTGTTATAACGCATTACTCATGGCGAACCAGCTGGTCGCCAAAGGCGGCTAGTATCTAATAAAAATCTGCAGGCATAAAATTATTCTCAAGGAAAAGCTAATAAGAGCTCCAGTGACGTAAAATATTTAATTGAAAATTTTAGAGATCTTTAATATTGGCTCACCGGCTGGTCACCAAAGGCGGCTAGTTTCGTTATATTTGAGTTTTTTAAATTTATTTGTTCTGCAGTTTGTATCAGAATTAAATTAAATTTGTGTTTTTCAGTTATCAAAGTAAAATTTTTGTTAAATGCATTTTAGCGAAAGTTTTAATAATCAATAAAGTTAATATTTTTGGCGAACAAGCTGGTTATTCGTCTAAAGGGCTTATTTACTGAAAGTATTAAAAGGCTAATTTACTAAAAAGTCACATAAATTTTGATTAAATAAAATTCTAATTAAAAATTGCAAAAAATAATATATTGCTCCGATATGAATATCCCCGATTTAAGTATACACGTGCATTGTGACTTTTAGTAAAAATGTAAAATCGATTTCTTGTTCTTTAACCCTCCGGGCGCCCAGTCATTCTGAGTATGGCTTCTCAAAAATTTCTCTCTATCCGTCAATAGGTTGCTTCAAAAAAATATCAGCTTCACACGAGGCAGTGTTCGAAAAATAAACGAGCATTTTTCACTTCCCCTCTTTCTCAGCTGCGGGGTTCCCATTAACCCAGTGGGGAGACTGGTTTGCAATCTATCTGGTTATCTTATCTTACTGATGACCACTTCCTTCCCCTCCCTTCTTCACTCACTAACTTTTTTTTCGTGTTAGCAATATGTAATTTCGAATTAAACGTGGATATGAATTCATATCTTTGAAAGGGAAAACATATTTTGCATAGAGGTCTTAAATTTGTAAACTAAATTTTTTATATCATTAGATTGACTATCTCATCTGTATTTATTCCAACATTTTTAGAAAAGGGACTGTGCTATTAATTGTCTTTTTCTTATATATATATATATATATATATAAGAAGAAAAGCATGTAAAAACATAAATGTGCTAAAGTCATGCTACACATTTACACTTTTTCTGCATATTATATAAGTAATATTTAATGTAAATAAATATTCATTTTTCAGAGCGCATATAATTTTTTAAATTTGTGTTTCCTATAATTTATTTTTAGAGACGTGATTAAAGATATCTTTTTCACTGAGAGGTGAAAAATTTACATCTTAATTATAACATCCCACCAATTAATGTCGTTGCTCTTTCATAGAGAAGCATATGCTTCGATAATTCTTTGACAGACTTTTCAAAGCTGCATTTTAAAGCTTTTGGAATTTACATAAATGTTGGAAAATATCACTTAAGGAGTTCTTACATTTAATATTAATAGAATATTTTTGTTTCTAACTCAAAATTGTAGGACAATTTTCAAAAGAATTTGAAAGGAAAGAAAACAGATTTTTCACAAATTTTTTTTTTTAAATTTCCAAATGATGAAATCAGTTTTTAATGAGATATGAAGCGATATTAATTGCAATTCTCTCACAGTAGTATTCGTGATTTATTTTATACTAGCCGCCTTTGGCGACCAGCTGGTTCGCCATGAGTAATGGGTTCTAACATTTTCAATTAAATCACATATTCATTAACCTTGAAGTAACTCAGGGCATTGATTGGCCTGAAATTAATATTTTCTTTGAGATGATGGACGGAAAGTTCTAAAAGAAAGCGTTTTCCTAATAATATTCTTTAATTTTATAAATCAGTAAATTTTAATGATTGATTTAGTAGACTGATTGATGTAGCAACTTTTATTTAAAATATTAATAAAAATATTTTGTAAAATCTGGGTGACAGAGCAAAGTATGAAGAAATCTAAAAATCATTATTCATAAATGCATTGTTTAACTCAAACTTCATAAAATGTAATTATTTACTTCATTTAGATCAAATTAATAGTATTAAACAATATGTATGCCTATTAATAATATTTTACAAATTGGCCATTGAAAAGGAATTTGAATGCATATCCTGTATAAATTCAATCCTGTATAAATAAGGATAATTTATTCAATTAATGATTTAAATATTGCAAACGATCATAGAATCCTTTGCCTTGCATTTTTTAAAGAAAATATCACATTTTATATTTATTTT
>JAPMOQ010056808.1:11201-31405 GCA_026543055.1 Argiope trifasciata | reverse complement strand
AATTTACAAAATAGACAAAGACGCTTTACACTTCATTCTCTTTCTGCGGCCTTTTTCGTTTTCTGGAATATATCAGGAACATAACATTCGAAGGGATGAGCGCAAAAATAATGAAGAGTATCAAATCTCAATTCGTTGATTGCTAAAGAGAGAACTCAATGTGGACAGAGAATAAATCGTGTCGAAGAACATCGTGATTTCATAATATCCGGGCGAAACAAAACAGTATTATTGTTGTTTCAGTGATCTTATTTGTGAGAATCGCTGTACTTGCTCTCTGAAAATAACAGCTCTTAATACAAGCTAAATGAGCAAAACAATAATGGTGGATATCAGATTTCATTTAACCTGTCGTGAATACCTTGTAATGGCAAGAAGATGTAGTGAGAGAATTTTAGAAATGTCGATGAAAAGTTATATTACCAGAATATATCAGTAAAATTTTATTGGGAGTACTTCAACTTTTGTTTCAAGAGCGATTTAGAAGCAGGGATATTTTTATAAATTTTATAAATAAATATTTTAACCGTGAGTTTACAAAAATAAAATAACAATGAAGGTTTTAATATTTTATAGAGACATATATATGCTGTTTTCCGATTATCCCCTTAAACTAAGAAAACAGCTACAGAATAGGTGGGTTTTTTATGGCAATCGTGACTAGAGGTGTTTAGAGTTAACGAGTTCAGCAACATTCCTTTTATACAGATCACAAATTATATCATGCAGGTAAAGGATTCGGTGCTATTTCTAATTTTAAACAAACATTTATTTGCGACAAAAAGGGGAAAAATTCACTGGGGACAAATATTTACAGTGTTAGAAATGGGTTGAATACCTGGAGATTCAACACCAAGTAAACTAGATCGCTCTCAACTGGACAGGCATGCTGTTAATTATTCAGATACGTTAGAAGGAAAAGAATTACAATTATTAATTACCTATTCCTACAAGTGTGGGATTTTTATGGGAAAGATGACGCTAAAGCATATCATCTCAGAAATCTCTGCCACTGGCTTCCTCGGAAACGTCGCCTTCTTTTATAAACTCAACAGATGGCGCTGTGCAGGAAATTTGGGACTGTACATGTAATAACGTCTATCTGATGGAAAAACGATCCAGCTTTTACAATTAATTAAAATAACATTTAGCTGCACAAAATCCTACATATCCAAAATGTATTTTAGCATATAAATAAACAAAACTATAATAACGGCGGAGAAATTTTATTCAACTGTTTACGAAGGTGCAGCAAATCTACAAATATAGCGATAAAATATCCGAAAAAAACGTAAAATTCATAAGGAGTATAATAATAATAAGATGCGCTCTCATCGCAATCGGATGTGAGAAAGAATCAGAAGAGAAAATCAAGAGGCTCTTAAAAACCAAATTTTCTTAATATCTGCGAAGTCGATGCTGTAATTATGGCGCACAGTTGAAGCAATT
This sequence comes from Argiope trifasciata, assembly GCA_026543055.1. NCBI lineage: Eukaryota > Metazoa > Arthropoda > Arachnida > Araneae > Araneidae > Argiope > Argiope trifasciata. The sequence goes on along the minus strand of JAPMOQ010056808.1, from coordinate 29,956 downwards.
CTACGTCTTCAAAATTATAGTAAAGAGACAGCTCTTTAGAAAAAGCTTGAGTTAAATTCAACATAGAAATCATAAATCAGTATTATTTTGGAAACGTAAGAGAGAATGGATGGAAATTTTAATTCACAATTCAGTTATCGAACGATATAATGACGTCAAGTATTGTTCTATTCAGTATCAGTTTCAGCTATATTTTAAATACTTTCATTTTTACATTAGAGAAAGTTACATTCTATATTATTTATAGTTCTTCATCAATCTCTTTTCAATCTTTTGAGTCAAAAAACTTGAAATCTATTTCCATATCCTTCTTGTACTAGAGAAATGAGAACTTAAAGAGAGAATTTACTTCGTATAATTGTTCGAATCTCATATTTTACGACAGAAAGGACATAGCAATAATGATGGACTTTGCATTTATTTTGTCCGATTCTTCTAAACGCTATCATTATTTGGAAAAAGAGGAAAACCTGTCTGAGAAAAATATTTTTTTAACAACCGCATGAATGATATTGAAATAATGAAGGCAATTAAAACAATATTAGAATGTTACAGGTTTTTTTTATGAGCACGAGGTATTGTTATGAATACAGTGGCCAGAATATCAGAAAATATCTTGATTTTATAATATCGTAATAGCGAATGGCAAAATTAATGATGGAAATAATGCTTGTTTTATCCGATTCTTTTCTGAATTTATCTTTCCCGTTGTGGTGGCTTGGACATAACACGTACAAAGATCAGCAACCCAAGTTAAAGACAGACAACACGTCGAGTTTCAACGAGGCACATAAGCACAACAAAAATGGCGCTTGTTCAAATCTTATTTAGTTGAATGAGCATTGTAAAGAATGAAGGAAGTGCATTAACAGAATGCATGAGATGTCATAGCACTGACAGATTTTAAGAATATGTCGTAAATTAAATATTTTCCTTATTGAAATTAAAAATGTTACAGGTTTTCCAGTTTTTTAGTCTTTCAATTTTGTAATCACTTTGGGAATAAGGAATGTCAGAAAATGTCTGGTTCTCGTAGTACAAGAATGAAAGAAATAATCATGAAGGAGGTGAAGCTTCTTATACCTGGTTCCTCGATTGAATTTCATTTTTTTTGTTAATGAGGAAGCGTGTCATTGAAAAATTAATCTTCTAACCTTAATTAAGCATGTCTTCATTAAAACCACGAATGAAAAATTAATTGTTTTTTATATGCGCATGAATGAACAGAAAAATAACCATGGGCTTGAAATTTAACAAGGCCAGTTGCGAAAACATGGATGCGATATGAGCAAACAAAGATTGTTAGAGCGCATCTTAAACTGAAGCGCCTTTTTAAACAAATATACAAATACTAAAATATAGGTGGATACAAATGTTTTTTTAGTTGATTGAGAAGATCCGGAGTTATAACGAATATATGAGGTTAGATGTAAGAAAACTCTGAAAACAGATAAAACTATTTAAGAGGAGCACAACAATAACGAGAGATTTCCTATTCAGTTTGCTTTATTACTAAGAAACTAAGAAGCATTCTCATATCTTTTCCAGTCCAAGATCCTCGGAATCATAGGAAAAGGTTTCTTGTGAAAATTACGACATTTCCAATTGCAAACAGAATCCTCGCTTGGCCGAATGTATCCAAAAAAGGTTTTCCAATAAGTTTTCGAAATTCCTAAATTCTGCAATAATTGAAATCTCTTCAATGTGATGAAGTTGTGCCTCAGAGCTTTACTCAAATTTTAAATGAAATTCATTATTCTGGGGGAATTGATAGTGACTTTGTTTTATCTCGCTTATGACTTTTGCAGCCCTCATACTTGTGAGTGAAAGTGAAGTTCAAGTTTACCTGTCTTATTCAGCCTTGCAGCCCACGCTATCTCTTCACCTGCACAGTTCCTTCTGTTTTTATTAATCTAATATCTATCACTTTGATCTGAAAGCCCCCTTAGGAGGACATCTTCTTTTTGTGTTACGGTTTTCTGAACTCTGAGGTCTTCTAGCGATATCATCTGCTTTCTATATTCTCCTTCTGTTTGTCCGCTGTTCCCTTATATCTTTATAGTTTCCTTCTAAGACATGCGAAGGTGCTCTCCATGAGAATATATTCAGGTCTGTTTATTTTTTTTTTAGAGTCGTTGCTTTTTTTTAAAGAAGATATAAAATTGGTGCCTTTCTCAAAGGCGAAATTCTTATCGACTTAATTTTCATCGACTTGATTCTTAGCGATTTGATTCTCAGTGACTTGATTCATAGCGACTTCATTGCCAGTTATTTTTTTGACAGCTACTTGATTCTTAGCGATTTGATTCACAGTGACTTGACTGACAGCGACTTGATTCTCATGGACTTAATTTTCATCGACTTGATTCTTAGCGACTTGATTATTAGCGATTTGATTATTAGCGATTTGATTCTCTGCGACTTGATTCTTAGCGACTTCATTCTCAGCGATTTGACTCACAGCGACCTGATTCTCAGTGACTAAATTTTCATCGATTTGATTCTTAGCTACTTAATTTTCAAAAAGAAAATATTTTTGATAAATCTGCGAAGAAGCTGTTTATTAACATAAGATATAATGAAAAATTGCTGCAGCACGTGAAATAACTGAATAGAAGCAGATAACATGAGTAGCAGCGTTTTGTGCTTTTTGTGAAATAATTGAATAAAAAGAGATAATATAAGGGATATTTTTAATGATTTCTGTGAAATAACCTTGTTGAAACACATAACATAATGAACATTTTTAGGAAATAACTGTCCACACAGAGATAACATAATGAATGGATTTTATAGATAGTGCGAAATAAGTGAATAGAAACTCAAGCTAAAAAATATAAACGAACTAAAATATAAGTCTTATGTTGTAAGGAAATGCAAACTCATTGTTGAAGAGTGGTTAATGCTATTCATCAAAGTAAGATGACATTATTTATTATTTCGAATATCAGGCAGCAATAAACAGCCAAGGGTATAAATCCTTCATTGTTATGGGTTATTGGTTTGGTTGTTAAAGGATATCTTGAAATTTGCTTCCATGTTAAAGTTTGTAAGATAAGAAATGAAATTCACTTATAGGCAATAATTGAATTCCATAGAAGAAAAATGGAAAAAGTTCTTGCTTTATGTTGCTGGCGTGATCATCTGCGAAGAAAAAATTCGAGTCCTGCCATTAAGTAGTACCAGGAGAGAAGAGAGTTAGAGCAACGTCATGAAGCGCAAGTTACCATTGGCTGTCAGAATGAGATGGAAGGTGCAACGTGGATTATTGAAATGCTGTCATGTTCTAGAGTTAAAAAAGTTGGTATGGTTAGGTAAACATTAAGTTTAAAGAAACGAAAGAAAAAAAAATTAAGAGGAAATTTTAGAGTAAAATATTACGAGGTATTTAAATTTTAATAATCAGGGATATATTTAGGAATTGCGAGAGTTGCTGCGTTATCATGCAAATCAAGATTTTGGCAAAATTTAGTGACAATCTTTTTAATGAATTGCTTTAGAGGTGGGTAATAAAATGCCTTGTACATGTTTGTATTAGGCATGAAACAATGACAATAACATATTCTTCTAATGAGATTATCTTGTAACTCGATAATTCTGAGATAAGATTCGGTAGCATATCCCCAAACTGGACAAGCGTATGTTAACACTGGACTAAAATAGGCAATATAAATAAGTATTTTATTTTCTCGATTCATTTTGGAGTTTCGAGAATTTAGGAATGAATATTTACGCATTAGGTCTCAAAAGTTATTTTTAGTATAGATGAAGTAGGGTTTAATGAAATTTTTCTACTTAAAAGTAACAGACACTTTTTAAACAAGTAGATAAATACTTAAATAACAGAAAGATACAAATTTTATTTATTTGATTGCGAAGATGTGGTCTTATTACAAATAAAGGAGGGAAAATGTGAGAAGACACTGGAAACAGAGAAAATCCAGATTAAGAACCCAACCATAAGGATTAATGCCTGTATATCTTCAAAACATAACCAATGTACCGAGAATATATGTCAGGCCGTGATATATTGGGGACAAAGTAGCTGCTGTTGGAATGATTTAAAATTGCTGAACCGCGAAATGCGACACTTTCATATTTTATTTCGTTGGTACTCGATATTGTTTGGCTTGAAGTTAGGAGGCTCTGTATTACCCAGAAAAGTTTTAACAGATGTGTGCAATGTTTTTTGCTTTAACGTGACCACAGGAACAGGCCAAAATAATAGTTGCTTCATGTTGCAAATATTTTGTTTAAGTAATGCCCTGCCTACTAAACTACCGAAGCTTAAAAATGTCCAGCAAACAAGTTAATGGTGCCAATAAATTTCTGGATATCAGCTCTCTGAAATTCGAGGAGGTATTCGATAGAAGCCTGTTTTCTTCCTACATATTTTTTACATTTATTATTTTGTACTTTTCAATATATTATATGCATTTCTAATTTATATACAATAGACGTAGAATGGGATATTTATCCCGTCTGTTGTTTGCATCCTGAATGTCATTCTGTTACATAAACCTGGAGATTCTAATTTTCTATGAAGTATTATATACATGCAACGTACCAAGTAATTCCAGTTTTCTTCACTACTTTTTAAAATTCATGAATTAAATGGAATTAGTCTTTTACATTGGAGCAGCGTCTATCACTGTCTTTGTGAATTTTGATATAATGAGATTCAGAAAATTTCAGAGTCATCCTAAGACTTTTAATTTAAACCAATGCAATTTCTGCACGAATCTGGAGCCACACCGAAATCACAGCTTGAGCATTTTGCTTCAAGTTATGGCTATCTGACAGACATCCGGAAAACAAATTCTTGATGTAATCAAGTGAAGTCAATATATATCACTTTTCTTTCAAAATATAATTTCACTGTATTTATCCTCTAACACGGAATGCGTCATTCTCTATTTATCAATATTCTAAATCGTGATATAAAAGAATTTCTTTTAAATTGTTTTGTGTTCTTTCTTCAGGGACATTCCGGACTAAATTGCGCCAAGTATTTGCTGTGTGAAAATAAGATAAAGGGTCAATAACATTTCTTTGCAAGTTTTCACCCAACAAGCCATAACTTTCTGATTATGATTAATCAGAAACTAGCCAACAGCGAGGAAAGAATACAGGACATTGAGCAAAAATGTGTAAATGTGGCATATTGCATATTTTCCTTAAAAAGAAAACGCCATATTATTCTCAGAATGCAGTTTTTGCTGAGGACAAATTTGGGAACTCTTGACATAAAAGAAATAACTTCGAAATCGAATTCAGTAGGAAAAATACTAAAGACAAAACTTTCTTGAAGGAGCTGAACGTATCTTACAAAAAATTAGTTTGGCTCACTTGAACTCTTGCTGTTGCTGACTTTTGCAGTTAGTATACAATACCGTAAAATACTCGAAATATCTCTTTTATCTAGGAAGGTGGCTTGGAGAACTTTTTTAACGTGACTTCCCTTCGCTCTATCTGTCTTGAGCAACGTGGGTGCCAAATATCCTCTTTATCTTAACGTAAGTACTATACAGTTCTAAAAGTACCTGCTGTTTCGTTGATAGTGCCTTTACTTCTAATAAATACATTCATTCTTTCTTCAGGGACATTCTGGACTAAATAGTTCCATTCTGGACTAAATATTGCCATAGGCGAGAATGTATGAAAATATCTTGATTTTATAATATCGTAATGGAAAATGGCAAAAATAATGATGGGAATAATGCTTATTTTATCCGATTATTTTCTGAATTTATCTTTTCTGTTGCGGTGGCTTGGACATAACACGTACAAAGATCAGTAACCAAAGTTAAAGAGAGCTAGACAACACGTCGAGTTTAAACGAGGCACATAAGCACAACAAAAATGGCGCTTGTTCAAATCTTATTTAGTTGAATGAGCACTGTAAAGAATGAAGGAAGTGCATGAACAGAATGCATGACATGTCATAGCACTGAGAGATTTTAAGAATACGTCGTAAATTAAACATTTTCCTTATTGAAATTAAAATTGTTACAAGTTTTCCAGTTTTTTTTAGTCTCTTTCAATTTTGTAATCACTTTGGGAATAAGGAATGTCAGAAAATGTCTGGATTTCGTAGAACACGAATGAAAGAAATAATCATGAAGGAGGTGAAGCTTCTTATACCTTGTTCCTCGATTGAATTTCATTTTTTTTTGTTAATGAGGAAGCGTGTCATTGAAAAATTAATCTTCTAATCTTAATTAAGCGTGTCTTCATTAAAAACACGAATGAAAAATTAATCGTTTTTTTACACGCATGAATGAAGAGAAAAACAACGATGGGCTCAAAATTTCACTAGGTCAATTGCGAAAACACGGATGCGATATGAGCAAACAAAGATTGTTAGAGCACATCTTAAGTTGAAGCGCCTTTTTAAACAAATATACAAATACAAAAATATAGGAAGATACAAATGTCTTTTTAGTTGACTGAGAAGATCCGGTGTTGTAACGAATATATGAGGTTAGATGTAAGAAAACTCTGAAAACAGATAAAACTATTTAAGAGGAGCACAACAATAACGAGAGATTTCCGATTCAGTTTGCTTTATTACTAAGAAACTAAGAAGCATTCTCGTTTCTTTCCCAGTCCAAGATCCTCGGAATCATAGGAAAAGGTTTCTTGTGCAAATTACGACATTCCCAATTGCAAACAGAATCCTCGCTTATCCGAATGTCTCCAAAAAAGGTTTTCCAATAAATTTTCGAAATTCCTAAATTCTAAAATAATTGGAATCTCTTCAATGTGACGAAGTTGAGCCTCAGAGCTTTACTCAAATTTTAAATGAAATTCAGTTTCATTATTCTGGGGGAATCGATAGTGACTTTGTTTTATCACGCTTGTGACTTTTGCAGCCGGCATACTTGTCTTACAAAATGAAGTTCCGGTTTACCTGTCTTATTCAGCCTTGCATCCCAAGCTATCTCTTCACCTTCATAGTTGCTTTTGTTTTTATTAATCTAATATCTATCACTTTGATCTGCAAGCCCCCTAAGGAGGACATCTTCTTTCTGTGTTACGGTTTTCTGAACTCCGAGGTCTTCTAGCGATATCATCTGCTTTCTATATTCTCCTTCTGTTTGTCCGCTGTTCCCTTATATCTTTATAGTTTCCTTTTAAGACATGCGAAGGTGCTCTCCATGAGAATATATTGCAGGTCTGTCTATTTTTGGCTTTCCATATATAGTCTAAAATACCAATTGTTCTCAGTTGTTGGCGATTCATTAGATGGATGGTAGACTTTCGCTCGGTTGCAGATTTCAATGCATATTTCTTTTTCTTATTGAAAATGTCTTCTTTCTAATTGAAAATAATTCGCTCTACGATGGAAATCTACATTCTTCATATTCTGGTTCTGAATGGACGCATTTCTTGAAATTCTCTTTCGTGAGAAAGAATTAAAGCTACCATAGCATGAATAGAAAAATTATCGAACTAGAAGATTTTCTCGACAGCTGAAACTTTTTATACTTTTTTTCTCCGCTTTAAAGAGTCGCTGCTTTTTTTAAAGAAGATTTAACATTGGAATGTTTCTAAAAGGCGAAATTCTTTCCGACTCAATTTTCATCGACTTGATTCTTAGCGACATGATTTTCATCGACTTGATTCTTAGCGATTTGATTCTCAGCGACTTCATTGCCAGCAATTGGACTGACAGCGACTTGACTTTCAGTGACTTAATTTTCATCGACTTGATTCTTAGCGACTTGATTTTCATCGACTTGATTCTTAGCGACTTCATTCTCAGCGATTTGAGTCACAGCGACTTGATTCTTAGCGACTTCATTCCCAGTGATTTGACTGACAGCGACTTGATTCTCAGTGACTAATTTTCATCGACTTGATTTTTAGCGACTTGATTTTCATCGAACTGATTCTTAGCGACATGATTTTCATCAACTTGATTCTTAGTGACTTCATTGCCAGCAATTGGACTGACAGCGACTTGATTTTCAGTGACTTAATTTTCATCGACTTGATTCTTAGCGACTTCATTGCCAGCAATTGGACTGACAGCGACTTGACTTTCAGTGACTTAATTTTCATCGACTTGATTCTTAGCGACTTGATTTTCATCGACTTGATTCTTAGTGACTTCATTCTCAGAGATTTGAGTCACAGCGACTTGATTTTCATCGACTTGATTCTTAGCGACTTCATTTTCAGCGATTTGACTCACAGCGACCTGATTCTCAGCGACTAAATTTTCATCGACTTGATTCTTAGCTACTTAATTTTCAAAAAGAAAATATTTTTGATAAATCTGCGAAGAAGCTGTTTATTAACATAAAACATAATGAAAAATTGCTGCAGCACGTGAAATAACTGAATAGAAGCAGATAACATGAGTAGCAGTTTTTGTGCTCTCTGTGAAATAATTTAATAAAAAGAGATAATATAAGGGACATTTTTACTGATTTCTGTGAAATACCCTTGGTGAAACACATAAAATAATGAACATTTTTATGAAATAATTGTCCAGACAGAGATAACACAATGAAAGGATTTTATAGATAGTGCGAAAGATCTGAATAGAAACTCAAACTAAAAAATATAAACGAACTAAAATTTAAGTCTTATGTTGTAAGGAAATGCCAACTCATTGTTGAAGATTGGTTAATGCTATTCATCAAAGTAAAATGACATTATTTATTATTTCGAATAGCAGGCAGCAACAAACAGTCAAGGGTACAAATCCTTCATTGTTATGGGTTATTGGTTTGGGTGTTAAAGGATATCTTGAAATTTGCTTCCATGTTAAAGTTTGTAAGATAAGAAATGAAATTCACTTATAGGCAATAAGTGAATTCCATAGAAGAAAAATGGAAAAAGTTCTTGCTTTAAGTAGCTGGCGTGATCATCTGCCAAGAAAAAATTCGAGTCCTGCCATTAAGTAGTACCAGGAGAGAAGAGAGTTAGAGCAACGTCATGAAGCGCAAGTTACCATTGGCTGTCAGGATGAGATGGAAGGTACAACCTGGATTATTGAAATGCTGTAATGTTTTAGAGTTAAAAAAGTTGTTATGGTTAGGTAAACTTTAAGTTTAAGGAAACGAAAGAAAAAAAATTAAAGAGGGAATTTTAGAGTAAAATATTACGAAGTATTTTAATTTGAATACTCAGGGATACATTTAGGAATTGCGAGAGTTGCTTCGTTATCATGCAAATCAAGTTTTAGGCAAAATTTAGAGGCAATCTTTTTAATGAATTGCTTAAAGGTGGGTAATCAAATGCCTTGTACATGTTTGTATAGGCATGAAACAATAACAATAACATATTCTTCTAATGAGATTATTTTGTTGTAACTCGATAATTCTGAGATAAGATTTAGCAGCATATCCCCAAACCGGACAAGCGTATGTTAACACTGGACTAAAATAGGCAGTATAAAGAAGTATTTTATTTTCTCGATTCATTTTGGAGTTTCGAGAAATTAGGGCGAAAATTTACGCATTAGGTCTCAAAAGTTATATTTAGTATAGATGAAGTAGGGTATAATGAAATTTACTACCTAAAATTACGAATAAAATATTGACATTCATTAGACCACAGGATAATTTTATTATTAATTTTAATGGTACGAAAGGTTTTAGAGTGATTTTTAGAGAACATAACAGCTTCAGTTTAAGCGAATGAGGAAACGCAGGCTCGTCAAGAATGAAGGAAACACAATACTAGAATACATTAGAGGCTAGAGCAGTGAAAGACTTTAAGAAAACGTTGAAAACTTAATATATTAGCTAAAGACCGGTACTATTGGAAAGACGGGAGGTAGCAATAATGAAGGGTTTTGTACTTGTTATGCCCGATTCTGCCACTGTACTCTCTTTTGCTGTGAACGTCGAAAAATGCCAGAGAAAGATTATTTTTGTTTATTTAAAGCATGAATGATAAATTTGTAGTTTAATTAAAAGTCATGAATGAGCAAAAAAAATAATAATGGTCTCAAAATTTATTTTGATTGTTTTCTAAGAAATGGGCACAATATATTAAGGGGATAGACTGCTAGAATGCTTCTTTGGTATTAGAATAGATTGGAAACCTTTCATACTGGCTTTTGTGATCACAGGAATACATGTTTCATGTAGATGATTCCTAATAGAAAAGCTTAGTGTTGATAAATCACTGAAAGCCATTTATACACGGACGGGTAAATAAAATAATATGTATTGGCTTTTTTTTAAATTTTGACTGAAGTAGAGAACACTAAATGGAGACGTTTAATTTTGAATTTAGCACAAAAGAAGATAATTAGGGATGACTTTCAAATTTCATTTATTCAATTTCAGAAATGCAGTACGTTTGTTTTTGTGCAATAATGATACAGAAATCTTAATAATTATCTGTATTTCAAAGATGTCGATAAAATTCACCAACAGTACGGAAACGTAACACCTAGATAAAGACCCTTTACATTTCATTCATTTGCCTTATAAATGACAGGTTATGTCTTATTCCAAAATCGAGATCATCTCTGTTGAGGATGCCAAGTGATTTCGTTCATTTTTATTGAATGTCCTGATTTTAATTATTATCGTTTAACTTTTTTAATTTCTTCAGCATTGGACATGTCAAGGTTGTTGGGAGAAAATAGATAGGAACGATTCAGCCATTTATACATAGGCGGGTAAATAAAATAATATGTATTTGCTTTTGGTTGAATTTGACTGAAGTAGAGAACACTAAATAGAGATATTTAATTTTGAAGTGTGCAGCAATGATACAGCAATCTTAATAGTTAGCTGTATTTCAAAAATGTTCAAAAATTTCTTAACAGTATGGAAGCGCTACACCCACACAAAGACGCTTTACGCTTCATTTCTTATTGCATATCGTGCAATATGTGTTATTCCGAAATTGAGATAATCTCTGTTGAGGATGTCAAGTGATATTAACGATTCGTTCATTTTTATTGAATGTCCTGATTTTAATTATAATAGTTTAAAGTTTTTAAATTCTTCAACATTCGACATGCCAACGCTGTTGGAAGAAAAGAAATAGGGACGGTACGGTAAGATGATAGACTGTTAGAATCTATCTTAAGTAAGAGACACTCTTTAAACAAGTAGCTAAATACTTAAATAACAGAAAGATACAAATTTTATTTATTTGATTGCGAAGATGTGGTCTTAATACAAGTAAATGAGGGAAAATGTGAGAAGACACTGGAAACAGAGAAAATCCAGATTAAGAGCCCAACCATAAGGATTAATGCCTGTATATCTTCAAAACTTAACCAATGTACCGAGAATCTATGTCATGCCGTGATATATTGGGGACAAAGTAGCTGCTGTTGGAATGATTTAAAATTGCTGAACCGCGAAATGCGACACTTTCATATTTTATTTCGTTGGTACTCGATATTGTTTGGCTTGAAGTTAGGAGGCTCTGTATTACCCAGAAAAGTTTTAACAGATGTGTGCAATGTTTTTTGCTTTAACGTGACCACAGGAACAGGCCAAAATAATAGTTGCTTCATGTTGCAAATATTTTGTTTAAGTAATGCCCTGCCTACTAAACTATCGAAGCTTAAAAATGTCCAGCAAACAAGTTAATGGTGCCAATAAATTTGTGGATATCAGCTCTCTGAAATTCGAGGAGGTATTCGATAGAAGCCTGTTTTCTTCCTACATATTTTATACATTTATTCTTTTGTACTTTTCAATATATTATATGCATTTCTAGTTTATATACAATAGACGTAGAATGGGATATTTATCCCGACTGTTGTTTGCATCCTGAATGTCATTCTGTTACATAAACCTGGAGATTCTAATTTTCTATGAAGTATTATATACATACAACGCACCAAGTAATTCCAGTTTTCTTCACTACTTTTTAAAATTCATGAATTAAATGGAATTAGTCTTTTACATTGGAGCAGCGTCTATCACTGTCTTTGTGAATTTTGATATAATGAGATTCAGAAAATTTCAGAGTCATCCTAAGACTTTTAATTGAAACCAATGCAATTTCTGCACGAATCTGAAGCCACACCGAAATCACAGCTTGAGCATTTTGCTTCAAGTTATGGCTATCTGACAGACATCCCGAAAACAAATTCTTGATGTAATCAAGTGAAGTCAATATATATCACTTTTCTTTCAAAATATAATTTCACTGTATTTATCCTCTAACACGGAATGCGTCATTCTCTATTTATCAATATTCTAAATCGTGATATAAAAGAATTTCTTTTAAATTGTTTTCTGTTCTTTCTTCAGGGACATTCTGGACTAAATTGCACCAAGTATTTGCTGTGTGAAAATAAAATAAAGGGTCAATAACATTTCTTTGCAAGTTTTCACCCAACAAGCCATAACTTTATGATTATGATTAATCAGAAACTTGCCAACGGTGAGGAAAGAATACAGGACATTGAGCAAAAATGTGTAAATGTGGCATGTTGCATATTTTCCTTAAAAAGAAAACGCCAGATTATTCTCAGAATGCAGTTTTTGCTGAGGACAAATTTGGGAACTCATGACATAAAAGAAATATCTTCGAAATCGAATTCAGTAGGAAAAATACTAAAGACAAAACTTTCTTGAAGGAGCTGAACGTATCTTACAAAAAATTAGTTTGGCTCACTTGAACTCTTGCTGTTGCTGACTTTTGCAGTTAGTATACAATAACGTAAAATACTCGAAATATCTCTTTTATCCGGGAAGGTGGCTTGGAGAACTTTTTTAACGTGACTTCCCTTCGCTCTATCTGACTTGAGCAACGTGGGTGCCAAATATCCTCTTTATCCTAACGTAAGTACAATACAGTTCTAAAAGTACCTGCTGTATCGTTGATAGTGCCTTTACTTCTAATAAATACGTTCATTCTTTCTTAAAAAAATTAAGAACTGGAAATGAAAATTATCAATAAACCCACGCCATGGCATGTCAGATTGGGAATTCGGCCGTTATTGCTGCATGGTATGAGAATTGGTGGATCCCCTTGTGCAACAGAACAGTAAAATACATGCCCAACACAGAAATGAAAAATGTATTTTCTGTCCCGAACTCAGAAATTTTCAGATCCCAAAATCTAGCAGCTCTTATTAGTTACTTTTCTACAGTGAATAATCCGCCTTCAACCGAACTCCTTCAAAATGATCCAGAAGACATTTTTTATTCACTAATTCTGGATTCACTACAGTGACAATAATCCCCGAGTCTCTGAACGAAAACGTCATGTCTTAAGCAAATTCTGCCATCTCTCAGGCATCTTATATCTCTCTCCAACAATCGAATTTACCCGCAAGATGTGAAAAGAAACCAATTCAGGTCAGTGTTATCTGTAGAGAGATGCATTTAATTTCAAAACACTTACCTTATTTAAAAAGAGCGAGGAAAAAAATATAAAGAACTTACAAAAATTACTGCTATTAAGTACCATTCTAAATTTTAAAAATAATCATTTCGACAAGTTTTGTATTATCTTTCTGTAGCAATTTCTACTTGTTCAAAGATTGTTGATTCTCCTAAGTCACTTGATAAAACGAGGAAGAATTTACTGTAAACCTAAATAATGAACTAGTGGCTACAGATCCATTCAGTGCTCTGATAATTAAGACTCGAATAATGCTTACACAATATAATTCTAATTGGGACTGCCTCCTCTTCATCAAGAGCCTATTACCAATGCTATGTATGAATATACACTTAATTGAGTGAAAAAGATTCAATTTTAATAGATGGATTTTAAAATTTCGTTTTATGAACCATTAAGCATAATTGTTTTCAATAAGTATTTGAAAAATATACAAACGAGATTAAAATGACCATTTCCTATCATTTAAAGCAGTGCTCCGCAACCGGTGTGCCGCGGCACACTGGTGTGTCATGAGCCAGACACAGGAGTGCCGTGGTCAAATACATTGTATTTGACATTTTACAATTTTTCATCATGCGTTTAATACACAATGACAGTATTTTCATTACAATGTCTATTTTTCTAAATATACTATAGAATAATTATTATGCGGTCATGCTTAAAAGGTCTTGTCCAAGAACTTTGGGTCATGGTGTCAAATATTGGGCCGAATATAAAACTTTTGTGTTCATTTAAGCAAGCGCAGGTATCCCATTAATAATTATTATGATTGCGTAGAAATAAATATGTTATGATTTTATGTATGTATACTTTTCAAATAAAAAACAAACATTTATTGTAAAATTTGTGTATCAATTAATACCTATATACTTTAGCTTTTGGTGTGCCGCGGAATTCTAGAAAGAAATAAGGTGCGTCGTAGGTGAGAAAAGGTTGCGGAGCACTGATTTAAATATAATTTATTTTATTAGCTAGTCTCTATTTTTCGATTACTGAATTCTGATTCATATTTTAACTCTTACTTTTGTCAAGTATGCATGCTTTCCCTAACATAATAGAACATATTTAACTATTTAAGGAAACTTATAATAATGATCTATTTGTTCTCGTATCTACATTTAATAATAAAATTTATGCATTTAAAATTATAACATCAGTAAGTTTCAAATATTGATTATTAGTATAGTCTGTTTGGGCACAATATAATCATGTCTGGTTTCTTACGTCATTATCTCCCGAAAACTTACCCAAACTGCTGAGAATCTATACCATTTCTTTATTTGAAGGGAATGATACAGCCGTTGTTGCAAATATTTAAAATACTTCAGCTGCCGTATGCGGCAATTTTATGTAATTATTTTTGTTTCGGAACTCAAAGTACTTTGACTTCAAGTCGAAGTTGCGTGTTGTATGGAAGAACTCAGAACAGTTTTTACAGATGGTGGTGGTCTTTTTCCTTCGATATGACTCATAGAAACCGGCAGATTGAATAGATGTTTCATGTTGTAAATATTTTGTGAGTGTGAAGTCCTTCCTACTGAACTGCCGAGGCTTAAAAATGTCGAGTAAGAAAGTTAATTGTTATAATTTTTCTGAACTTCGAGGAGATACACGGCAGCAGCTTGTTTTCTTCCTACTTTTTGCATATTATATCCATATTTCGAATTTCATATAACTATAATAGGTGCAAAATGGCATATTTTTTCCGTTTGTTGTTTGTATCCTTAATCTAATTCCATTACATAAACCTGGAGATTCTAATTTTCACGGCAGTAATATATACGTGAACAGAAATTCATGTGCCGAACTAAATTGTCTTTCACAATTACAACATTTTCTTTCAAGCTTTTATTTATCTGAATTATACAAAACATACAACCTGTACATAAAATATATAACCTGATATAATTAAGTGAAGTCAATATATTTCACGTTTTCTTCAAGGAATAAGTTTACTACATTAATCATGCTCCGTAGATTTAATCTTTCTATGTAAGTCAATCTTGTTATTTATGATATAAAAAAGTTATCTGATTCACTAGATGGCTGTAATTGTATTTTTAAAGAACAAGTAAAAATATTGACAATGCTGGACCAATGCAATGGGCAGGAGTATGTATCCCGTAACTTTTGTTGTTCAATAAAACAATATTTTGTCTAATTTTTAATGTAGGAAACGATTTCTGCTCATATCAGAATAAAATAATATAAATTGAAGTAAAGATAATGAAATGTTCACTTTGGAAAATAGAAAAACAAATCACAGCAACTAAAATTAAAGACAATATTCCATATTCTGAGTCTCGAGAAAAAATTCTTGCACAAACACCTACACCTGGCGTAAGTTACGCATCTATAGTAAGAAAAAAATTCTGTGAAAATTGTACCTGTCTAAAATGTGATCAAAATACCACTCGTATGATATCTCCTAAGCAGTCATTTGATTCTGATGCAGAAAAAATCGTTGGTAACACGCCTGACATTGAAAAACTAGACAAAAATAAGTGTTTTAGAAAAAGTGTTGTAAGAACGTTGTAGGCATGTTGAATCAAAGTGAGGTATAAGTTCAGGTTTGAATTCATTCCTTCTTGATCAATCGATTTCACCCTGAATAACAAACATATATGAACCATAAAGTAAAGAAAAATAAATTGGTGTAATTGTGACTTCAGCAACGGTGATACGGTATTTGTAATTCTTTTACATAAATAGTTCGTAGTCATTACAAGGCATCCTCCTGATTAACTTCGGACTAACTTTTGCGTCATCTATTTTTTGATTATCATCAATTCTTTCAGAATAAAAAGTCATATTAGTTTTGAAATCCTTTGTTTTTTTTCTCTCTTTATACAGAAAAAAATGGCTTGTTAATAACGTAATACGCAACCTAACAAAAAGGTATTAAAAATGTACAAACATTGAATAGTATAGAATCCATTTAATGAACAATTAACAGAATTTTAATTAAAATGTTTGAGCATAATGCTAATGATCAAAAATGGGTAAAAGACATTTGTCAATCACAAAATATCAATTAGTAATATAATATTTAAAAAATAACTATTCCATGTCCATATGTAAACAAATATTGCCATACACAAAAAGCCGGCTGGTATTTTATACAATGAACGCATCAACGGATTATACTTTATGGGGAATTATATAAGATGGAATTTTTAACTAAAATGGGACATCTGAGTGTTTATTTTGCACTAGGAGAAATGTTTTGCTTCTGAATGATGGGCTAAAATTACTATTTTTAAAATATTAGGTATAAGCTTCTCCGCTATTAATCTCATTCCGTTACAGAAATCTGGAGATTCTTTCTAAGAAATATTGTATAAGTGAACATAAATGCATACGCTTTTAAAATATATGTCCTTTGATATTTTTATTTATTACTTTGATAAATTCAGGTATTAGATGAAAGCTCTTGGGAACCGTTTTGCTCTTCTGCATATACTATCAATGGCTTTATGGTTTTTGACGTCTTGAGAAGCTGGACGTCTCAAAATCCTCCTAAGATTTTAAAATTAACTCAACAGAATATCTGTTCAAATCTGTAGCCAAATTTCTGTTGAAATAACTTTTAAGATCACATAATGAACCTTTTTCCTCAAGGTCTTGTTATTTGACAGCGAACATATTGATATATTTAATTGAAGCCAATATATTTCACGTTTTGTTCGAAGAATCGCTTTGATAAATATAAAGCACTTATCCTGAATCATGGGATGTGTTTTTCGCTATCCATCAGACTTCTAATTCATGGTTTAAAGAAAGTCCTGGCTGGGGAAAATATGCTTGGATTTTTTTCTCTTTCTCATGTGGCATGCTTGTCTGAATTACCAAACATTAGTTAGTTAAAATAAAATAATCTGAAAAGGGCATTATCCGTTAAGAGGTTTTATTTCCTAACTCACACATGTCCCAGAACATTGACTTCTTCGAACTCTTCTACAAATCTGTTAAAGACAAAGGAAATACGCATACGATGATAATGGAATATAAAATATTGAATAAAAATGTGTAAAGGTGGTATTTACCCTTTTCCGTAAAAAAAACTCTACTTTATTTACCCTCATAATACATATTTCTCTGGTGAAAATTTTAGAACTAATGACTTAAAAGAAATTGTTTACGTTTTTTTCTCGAATTCTTTCTTTCTTCTTCTGACATTCTTTCATCCACTTGCACTTATATAACCTTGATTTGGTCATATGTGCAGCTAAATTCCTGCCTTTGCTGACCATTGAAATATTTATTTATATAATAGGGAAAGTTTTCTTATTGTCTCCCATATTGATAGTGAGAGTTCGTCTGTTTGTCCTCTTTGTTGGTTGTAATGTAGAGGAAGTACTGGACTGTATTCTACTTATGGAGAAATATTTCAGAGACTTCAAATGTTTCGATAGAAGCTCAATATTTCGGTAATAACGCAATGAGTAACGTAAATATAAGCATTGCAAACTGTTCCCCACATCTTATGCCGTTACCATGGTGAAATGTAGGTTGCTGCGACAGCTACAATAACCAGGTAAATCGCTGGAACATTTCTAATAGGTTCCGGAACCGTTTGAAAACTTTTCACTTTTTATCGCGGCAAAGCCTGGCTTGGCTACATTCTCCCTTCTATTGAGAGGGGAATTCTGAATTAATTTTGTATCATCCATCACATGTTTCACATCCAAGAAATGTCCGTTTATAAAAGCAGTTACTAGACATAACATGGATCTTTAATTCCCATTTTAAATGCTAGAAGTGTGGCAAATTTGTGCACTTGTCTCTTATAGTCCATATTTCGGGACAGCTATGAATCGCGTGGCTCGGTTTCCTGTGTGTTCTAGTGCTTGAAGTACCTTCCCAGAAACCTTTATATTCATGATGTTTCAACTGTAAGTGGCATTATATCAATCCCATAATATTTATCTCAGCCCAGATAGAACCAGATATAGCATGCTTCGCAGTTTGGGTACAATTCTCCTTTCCAATTTCTTGCTCTTATTTATCAGAATTCGGATTGAATAGAAGCGCATTTCGCAATGACTCAAACCTTTTTTGATTTCAATATTTGTAATCAACCCTTTATTAATCTGACAGCCATCATGAGGCAAAATTCAGACTTTTATCCGACAGTCAATCCTAACATACAGAATACTAGACATACAACATAATATAATTAAGTGAAATCAACACATTTCATGATTTCTTCAAAGATTAAATCCATTGCATCCATCATGAATTGTAGATTAACTTCCCTTTGGAATTTGTTATTTGTATCACTTGCCGTACGCAAACTTCATACTTTAGAGAAAGACGCTTCACATTTCATTTAGTTCGAGCGACATATTTAGGAGCCATAAATCTCAATTCATCGGTCAGTAAAGAGAGAACCCAATGTGGACAAA
>JAPMOQ010056808.1:0-11191 GCA_026543055.1 Argiope trifasciata | reverse complement strand
AAATCTCAATTCATCGGTCAGTAAAGAGAGAACCCAATGTGGACAAAGATGAAAAGAGTGAAGAGCAACGTGATTTCATAATATCCGCACGAATCAAAACAGCAATATTCACGTTTGATTGCTCCAATTTCTGAGGATTTATATCTTTATCAGCTGTCAGAAAAAATGTTCCGATGAAAAGTATGATTGAACAAAACAGTAATGATGCAACTTAGATTTCATTTAACCTATTGTGAAGACGTTTATTTGACCAAGAAATAATAGAGACTTTTAGAAAGCATTGTAAATAAAAAGTAATATTGAGAAGATTTATTGAGCGATCTTCAATTTTTATTTCGAGACAGATTTGGAATGAGGCATATTTTGAAAAACCATATAAATAAAAACAATTATGCATTTACATAAAAAAATAACAATGAAAGGTTTCCATTCTTAGTAGAGGCATATGTATATGTATTTTAGCTGATAGATAAATACAACGATAACGTCGAGTTTGAAATTTTATTTAGTTCTTTGAGAAAATGTTTTGTCTACAAATATAGGAGATAAAATATCAGAATAAACGTAAAATGAATAAAATTTTCTGAAAATATAGGAATTATGAGGGACTTCACGTTTCCTTTGTATCATTATTAAAAAGTGCTCTCATTGCCTGAAAGAATTAGAAAAGAAAATCAAAAACTCTGGAAATAATGGAGTTTTCTTATATCTATGAAGACCATACTGCAATTATGTCACGTAGGCTAGAGTAATCCTGCCAGTGTAAAATTATATTAAAGAAGCCTGTGGACTGCATTATATTTACCATAGCTGGAAATATGGTCAATTATATTTCCTGTCTAAAACAATGAAGAAGAATTATTTTGTAAAAGGATTGAAAATTGTTAAAACTGCCGTTCTAGAATGATGAAAAGACATTAATCAATATTTCTTTCAGTATCAGGACACTTCCGGATAAGTAACTATATATTAAATATTTCATCATAAGAATTACAGAAAATTACAATCTGGTTTTTAGAACTGAAGAGTCTATTACGAAACTATTCACTCAGTTCGAGATTATTCACTAAATGGACTCACATAAAGCTATATAAAAAGTTTTTAAAATGTGGCATAAACATATTTAAAATATTGCTTATTAACATCGTTTGTTTCAACGCAATAATATAGCTGGTTCTTGCGCCTTTAAATCTCCCAAAACTTTCGCTAACTGTTATGAATCTAAAACGTGACGTTATATGTAGGGAATTTAGATGATGTTACAAGGATCGATAATTCTTCAGGCGCCATTTACGAAAATTCTATATAATTTTATTTGGTTTGGTGCTCGAAATATTTTCGCTTGAAGCCGGAGTTTCAAGTAGAATTTAGGAAAATAACTAGATAGTTTTAACAACTACTATCTGTGTACTGTCTTATTCGTTGAGACATGACATACAGAAACAGGTAGAACGAATGGTTGTCTAATTTGAATATATTTTCTGAGACCCAGTTTGGAACTGACGCGCTGATGAATGCACTACCGAGGCTTTAAAATGTCGAACGGGTAAATTAATTTTGTAAATTTTATGTTTGATTAATTGGGTCTGAAATTGTTTTTAGGAGCGTATTATCTTTATACATTCTGGATATTTTTGCCTTATCTCATATATAACTAATCCATATAAAATAGGTACAGAATGCCACATTTCTTTAGTGTGCTGTTTACATCCTTAGGACTATTGTACCTCACTACAGAAGAGACCATAGAGTAGGAACTCCACGAAAATGCTAATAAGTTGAGCCTGCTGCTGAGTGTCACTCTGTTGTGTTCTTCCCTTTTCATAGCCGAGGGTGGTTTTAACCAAATGTGACGCTTACGCCGTCGAACCGACACAAACCAACCGACTTACTTTTGCTTTTAAAGGGAAATTTCACTAGCCACTCATTCGCGAATAGTGTTGGCAGGAAAACACAATTTTTAAAAATAAAATTTCAAAATATGCCTCTCTTTTCTTCAAATTTCTGCCACCGGATATACATAGTTTATATGACATGTTTATTACTTTCGATGCTACGTGTTTCTAAGTGCTATTAGTATCTTATGAGGATTTTTTTTTTTGCTTGATGAATCTTGAAACTCATTGCTTGAAAAATTTCTACGTTTACTTTTTGTACGATTTTCTTTCATTCCCTTAATACTGAAGAAAATTAAATTCCTTTCATGGACTCTCGGTTATTTCATATAGCCCTGAGTTCTCCATATGTGGACCTGAACATTCTCTGTTGTCGTTGCTAACCTAAAAAAAATCTATGTAATAGGGATCATTTCCCTAATATTGTCTCAATGTTGAAAGTGTGGGTTCGGCTCTTTGTTTTTTACTGGCGGTTTTTAATGCGGCTGCCGTATTGAATAGAAGTTTGTCATGGCAAATATTTAAAGCAACTTATAGGACATAACACGAATCTTTAATTCCTGTTTTAAATGCAAGCAGTGTGACGTTTTCTTTCCCATTAGACGTCGTCAGTAGTCTTGCACTAGCATTCGCACATATTTGATCAATTGTCACATATTGTCCAGAATTTTTCTGTAACTATGAATCAAAAAGTCTGGTTTCCCCTGTCTTTAAATGACCGAAGTAGAACTCCTATACAATTCATGATATTTCAACTGAAAGTGACATTATCTCAGTCCCATAAATTCGTTCCGGATAGGTGGAATCCTATATAAGAAGTTTAGCCATAAAATTCGAACATAACTTTCCTTTTTAAATTTCACTCTTATTTTACAGAGTGGATGAATATAAATCTTTCCGCAATGGTACAAAGCTGTTTTGATCTTAATCTTTAAGCATTGAAAAACACCATCGAATCCTCAGAACTGCAGAACAATTGAACTTTTTAACATTTAACACAACCCACATCTCCGTTTCTGGAGCTTATATGGGCTCATTCCGGCTTGGTATAGACGTAGGTAAACTTTATTAAACAAAAAAAAAATGCCCAATAATTAATGGCAAACTTACAAACAAATGACAAAATACATATAAATACAACATAACAAGAAATTATAAATGCTGCATGAAAATATCTTGAGTACAATGGAACTGGTTGAACGAACATTATAATGTACAGTATGAATGCAAAAATAAAGGGTTATAAATATCAATTACTTTAAACTAATACTAGTTACCTTAACTAAATATTAGTTAAATTAAGAATAAAGTGCGTAAGTTGTATTAAATGGTGCCCTAAGGAAAGAAGAGTTAATCTAATTCAAGCAGCTCTCCTTGATCAATTAGGAATCTAGTCATGTTTATGATTCTACTTGTGTAAGATGGATTATTATCGACTCTTTTGTACCATAGACTTTCTAGCGATGATAAGGGTTTTCTGAGGTGAACCAATTAATCATCCTCACATCAATCATCACTGTATTTAATCTGTATAATGGAATGTATATTTATCTAACAAGCAACTTTGTAATCCGTGGCTTAAAACAAATTCTTTCCATTCTAATTCATTCTTTACTGTGTTTGTCTTTCAACAATCAGTGTGTCTTCGAAGCACCCAAAAGTTATAGTATACTGTTTCGAATTCTATTAACACAGGGTCTTCATTTTTTGAAAGAAAGTTAATGTGCAGCCATTAATGGTAATTCCGTGATGAAATATATAAGCGTCTACTTGCAGAAAGATATTTTGTACTATTCTTTTATGGTATTTGGCAAAAATATTTCTATCTAATAATTTGTTTTTCGCCAGAAACCATAAGTCCTTTGTTCAAACTAGGAAAATATCTTCGAAACTCATTCACTTTGTTTGCATCCTGCTTCTCACGGACATCAAATACCCTCACGTGTTTGCCGTGCGTGGCAACCTATTAGACGGGCGTTGCACTGTGGTCCCCAGTTGGTATCAGTCGGCTGGTCGCCATCCATCTGAATGGTTGGTTTGGTAGGGATCAAGCGAAGGGGTTACCCCTTGGGATTGGCGTTAAGGGTGGTTACTGCCACCGGAGGTAACTCCGAGCGTATAGGTTCCGGCTAGCGCTAGGGTAAGTACCGAGGCTGGGAATAGCCAGAGCCGGTGGCTGCCTTCCCTTGTTGGACTCCATGACCGTATCAATATCATATGTGTAAAAAAACTTTTATCCCTTCAATGCTCAGCAAAAAGAAACAAAGCAAATTCTTCGCAACAACAAGAAAAACTATTTCGATCACTTTTTTGTCAAGAAAAGAATACCCGAAGACAAAGAAACATTTCATTCTTTTGGGCCATTTCTAGTTGAAAAAGCAATTAATATTTTACTTAGTGAAGTCGCTTGAATTCAAAAACTTCACTCAGGAGACTTGCTTGTTGAAGTGTAATCTAAACAGCAAGCTAATGAAATCATGAAACTGAAACCGTTAGCTACAATCCCAATGACTGTCAGTGCTCACAACTCGCTTAATCACTCGAAAGGTGTAATGACATGTGGAGAGTTATTCAGTTCAATAATTGAAGAAATTACAAAAAATTTGCAGGCTGAAGAAGTTCTGTACGTCGTATTTCAATACGACACGATGGGCAGCTCCTCCCCACGAAATAAATTATTCTTGCTTTCAAAAACCCGTCTTTACCAGAATCGGTCAAAGCGGGTTATATGAAATTGGCCGTCCGACCTTTCATTCCAAATCCTTTGCGATGTTTTCAGTGCCGACGTTTTGGGCACTCTAAAATGACTTGCTGTGGGATACTCAATTGCGCCCGTTGTGCCAAGAAGGGACATAACAGCCAGCATTGCCGCGCGCAGGAAAAGTGTATTAACTGCGATGACGCCCACTTTTACTTTTCACAATCATGTCCACGTTGCAAATGGAAAAAGAAATAACACTCAAAACAAAAGAGCAACTTTCGTACTTTTAAGTGAAATGCAAAGTTGTCGCTCGAACACTGTCACCTGGGAAAAACTATGCACGATTCAGGTAAATTGTTTCTTATCATTTCTAAATTATAATTTAATTTCTTCTCTTTTAAGAGTGAGTTAAACAGTAGAATTCTCTAGAAATGATGCCAGATCTGACAAGATTCTTTTGAATATAAATAATATCTTTCAAACCAGAAACAAATAATCTGTGACGGTGTCTGTAAGATGGATGTATATAAACTGTTAACCGAAGGGCTCTAAATGGTTATTAGCCTTTTTGAGATAGTGCTTTCGTTTGCATTCAACTATTCTGCTTTCCTTATATAAAGTATTTATGCAACATGTTTCGTTTTTACATCCATTAAAAATCACCATCGAAGATGAAAATGATTGCTTCAGTATTTGAAGAGTAAGAGTTTTATTTTTACAGAAAGGAATTTTCTTTATGGTAGATGTACCCGTTTGGAAATATTTTTGATCTAAAAGACTGAAGTCGCTACGACATTTTTAATCATAAAGTGTATTGTTCTTTAAGAGGCAGATACCATTTTATAGAGAATGGATGAGTGAACAATTCTGTTTATTTCTGAAAAAGTCAACAGCTTCTCCGGGAGCAAAACTTTATTTTCATGACTAATTTCCGACAACTGCAGATGGATTTTAAAATTTTATTCTCCAATAATCCCACTCGATCAAAGAATGCAGTTGTTGCAACTTGATTCCCATTTTCTTTGAAGATGATAAAGTTTTTTCTCTTACTTCGTACAAATTGCAGCTTTTATATACATTGGACACCAAGGTTTGCAGTTCAGCTTATGAATATTGATAGGATTTTTAAATAAGTTTTCCTACCATAAACATTGTTAAAGAGATATATTAGTATATAGCGGCTTATGATTGAGCCGTTTGACATTAGAGTAACTAAAGTGGATTTGAGGACAAAAAAAAGTCTCCAAAGATTGGGTCTATCCAAAGGAAAGTTTAAATTAAACACAATTTATTGAGGAAATAAAATGAAATGTATTATGAGCTATTAACAGACATGATGAAACATTTGTACAAAGACGGTGATTACATGACCTGATATCATCACCGAACCATATTACAAACATAATGAATGACACGCATTTATATCATATCTTAAAAACTACATTGGCATATCGGACCAAATAAATGCCAGATACCATATCAAAAAATAACTTATATGTTTAATGTCAAGTGAAGTGATTTATTTTAAATAAATACGCCCAATAGTAGTACATGGATGGTATTTTATAACCATATTTATTTGTGCACTGAAAGGTCAAATAACCAAAATAGAACTCAAGATTTTCAATGACACTTCAAACAAGAAAAAGGCACCATGCGTCGCAATACCCGTAGCGAGGGGAGAGATCTCGTTTATATCCATGAGTTGATGTTAAGTGGAGTTGAGCTGTTTTCCATGTATAGTTCGAACTCCTCTGCGGTACGGTCGCTCTGGAGCCTAAGTAATCAGATGACAAGGGGATTCGCTGCAGGGGGTTCAAAATGCATTGCATCCTTTTAAAATAAAGTACGAAAGACTTTCGAATTTATGATTTCGTACCTTAATGCCAAAATTTCCTAACAAACATTAAAGTAGAAAAAATTTTCATGCGTCAGGGAATCAGGAAATGTTTATTATTATTATTATTATAATTTTTGCGTGTGATTTCATAACCTTGATCAATGGGAAAAAGATTTTTTTTTTAATTTTAAAGGTGAAAATGTCGTTTCATGCCCGGGAAGGAAAAACTTCATCGTCCAGTGCGACTCGTCAAAGCATAACAAGTCAGGAATCTCGTCGATGAGTGGCTTCCCAGTTGGTCAAAATTCTTTTTAGAGATCAAATGTTTTTCAACTTGAGTTTTAATCTTAATGAAATGGATGCTGTCTCTCTTTTAAAATTATCGATAAGTGAAAATAATCGAGAAATTCTTTTATAAATTTATTGAAACCAATTTCAGAAATAAGAAGTCCTCCTCACCTTTGTGCCACTTTAAAATCACTCCTTGCTCAATAATATATTCACGCTTAAGAGACAAAAATAACTACCTTTCAATAGCAATTCGAGATTTCTCCTTTTTGATGCTACTTTGTCCTTTTTTACGTAAAAAGAGTATAATAAAATATGATGACCATACCTTTAGAGAACATTCTTGAACTGTGAAGAAAGGTGAAAACGCTGGGATGAAATAAATTTTTCTGGTATGCATGCATACAATTCAAAAACTAATCTAATATTTTCCTCAGCCTTTTAAGAAATTGGAAAGCTCTGAAATAAAATAATTTATTTTTGCTATGCTTCCAGTTCCATATCTAATCTATACTTACCACGGTTTCTTTAACATTGTAAATACTCTGGCACAAAACAATTTTTTTTGCTATACATTGAATTAAATAACTAATATAATTCCATCTACATATTCTTAAGAAATAAGAATGCTCCAGGATAAAATAATTCATTTCTGCTATGTTTCCATTTCCGTATCTAATATAATACTAACCACAGCTTCTGAAGAATTGTGAACTTTGGGATAAAAAAAAAACCTGCTTCCAATACAATAAGTAATCTGATACCCTCTACAGCCTCTTAAGAAATTTGCTAACTATGGAATAAAATAATTCATTTTTCAACGATATTCCAATTCATATTCAATACATAAAATCATTTAAAATTCAATATATAAGAGTATATTACTAAATATTCAATTTAATGAGTGGACAATAAGTTATCTATTTTGAAACAACATCTTGAAAACTATTTTTCCGAAATGATAAAATCAAAATAGCTGAGATATATTTTAAGTCATAATAGTGAATGCTTGATTTATGATATATAAACCGGCAATAAACTCAACGCAGGAACTAATGTATTAAGGGAAAAAATTAATTTTTTATTTAGATTTTCTTAATAACATTGGATCCATAAAGACATACATTCCTTTCGCATTTTCAATAATAATCATTATATTGATACTTGGGATAAAGGTATCATATACATAATTGTTCGAATGCATTATTAAAGGACAAAATATCTAAAATTTGAATTCAACAGATCCAACAGTCGAAGAGTTGTTCCAAAGCATTCTTCACATAATGATGTGCGGGTTAATTTATTTCCTGGAGAGATTTCACTGCTTAGTGTTTTTTAATTACTTGGATATGTTGTTTGAGATAATTCTAAATGTTTGTTTTGGTTTGTTAGCTCAAGAATCAGTCGTTGGCTATGCTGCACCATACTTCAGTAATCCTTAAGGTGTTCTATCAACGAAGTTATTTATAGCATTTCTCTACTACCAATTTGCTCTTTTGATGTGGCTATCGGGACATTGCAAATTATTTTTTTCTTTGTCTAAGATTCTGAAATATTTACCCAGACAAAATACGAGTAAAAGTAATTTTTTCCTAGTTTCAATGGGTCACACCAGAGACTCCCCCCCCCCGACTGGCAAATAACAATAAATAGAAAACTAATGACGTAGAAAGTTTTTTGCCTCAACAGTTCATAGAGTCCTTTATATTAACTAATGTTGAAAAAATAATGAGGCCCTTAAAACAATTAATATTATTATCTTGTTTGCTGCAGTTAAGAAAACTTTTATTGGAAAGTCTGTTATTATGATTTGCCAATACACTGACTTACAATCAAGTAAACAATTTATTTTCTGAAGAATACTCTGAAAGGAATGCGAGGCAAAAAGGTAATAAATATTCTATTAATAAGATTTTTAAAAATTTTAAACGTATGTCAAAAATGACATTATTACTGTTACATTTTTTAAATGACAATTTTTATCTTGCTCCTTCTATTTCATTAAGAAATAAGCTTATACATTTTAGTGTATAATGAAGATTTATTTGAATTTTTTTTTCAAGTTTCACTTGTATTAACTTGGCATGGGATCATTGCACGTCTCCAAATAAGAAAGGTCTTGAATGCCTTTTACTTCAATTGCTTCGAATTAGCAATATAGCAAATTGTGTCAATGGAGTGTTCTATTTTATTTACATGTTACTGTAAACTGATATTTTGATTCAGTTCATCAAGTAATACAAAAACTGAGATATGACTTTTTTCGAAATATCAAAAGTTAGATTTATGAGCCATATGACCCCTTTTAAATTATATTTCAGCAAAAACAGATACAGCAATCTTATTACTTAGCTGTATTTCAAGGATGCCGATACTAGTTTACATAGTTTACCAGTTCGGGAACTTTACGTCGTTCATAAAAGACTTTACAACTAATTAAATACATTTCGTCTGTGAAAGCTTATAAATCCTCTCTATTTTTATATAGCTCAGCTTTTATCTTAGTCTTTCTTTTTTTCTAGAATATTTAAAAGAATGACTGAAATTCTTTTTGAATTTGTATGCGTAAAAAGTCAAAATTTACATTTTAAAAAAGAAAATCCACTACCTCGTCTGTCGTGTTTCCAAATTATTTAAGTAACACATAACATTTTTGGGAAACATATAAATAAAATATTTACGCAAAAAGATTGTCTCCTGTAAACATGTCCATCAGAAATTTTATGCAATTCTATACTTTTCAATTGGCTTCGATTCTTTAACACCTTTAAATAGATATTTCAGTGTCAGATTAAGTCAAGATCGTTTAATACACGATTGGATGAGAAGAAAAATGGTGATCTTCCTATTGTGAAAATACCGGTTCTCTTTTTATACCAACGCTTATATACAATACTATTGACGTATGCAAGTTTCAACAAATTAATTTATAAATGTATCTTGAATTTATTGAGCATTGTGCTATGATTTGAGACAAGGCTGGCAAGATGATTATGAAGCATCCTTAAGAAGATGACTTAACATCCGTACATTTTTTCCCCCGCTATATGATTGAAAGGGGAGGAGAGGAAGTATTGGTGAATTAGTCTCTTCTATTTAAGATTCTAAATTTTTTTATGTGGATATTTTGCTTGTGTTGTATCATACAGATTGGATAAACAAAAAATACTGACGAGTTCCTAGTTGCAACTGACATATTGCGAAAAAACTTGCTCGCTTTACATACTGATACTTAAATAATATACTAATGACAGTTTGCAAGATTCATTTAGTCGATTACAAAAAGATGGTCAGTAATGAATTAGCGAAGTGAATGTCAAATGACAACCAGATCTCAGTAATCAAACGGAAGAGCACAGCAACGATAATGAGAGATTTCCATTTCTGACAATATAAAAGCAGTCCCGTAGCGAGCGAATAAGAAAAAATATCAGATCGAATAATATCACTAACCATACAGAGAGTTTTCCTATTTCGTTTAGCCGATTACAAATACTCCAGCTAATTGCTAGAAGTGTATAAATGGCTGAATTCTTCGAAAACTTTTCATATTCGGATTGATGAACAAAAAAGCAGTAGTAGTCTTGCAGCTTCAATTTTCTTTCAGCCAATAGAATGGAGTATTAAAATAGATTGGAAACTTTTCATACTCGCTTGTATGATCACAAGAATACATGTTTCATGTAGGTGATTAAAAATAGAAAAGTTTAGTGTTAATAAATCACTGAAAGCCATTTTTACACTGGCGGGTAAATAAAATAAATTCTTATAATAATTTTGGTTGAATTTGACTGAAGTAGAGAACACTAAATAGAGACGTTTAATTTTGAATTTAGCACAAAACAAGATCATTAAGGATGACTTTCAAATTTCATTTATTCAATTTCAGGAAATGCAGCTCGTTCGTACTTGTGCAATAATGATACAGGAATCTTAATAGTCAGCTGTATTTCAAAGATGTCGAAAAAATTCCAGACAGTACGGAAACGCTACACACACAAAAAAAACGCTTTACACTTCATTTCCTATTGCATATCATGCAATATGTGTTATTCCGAAATTGAGATCATCTCTGTTGGGGATGTCAAGTGATCTAGTTCATTTTTATTGAATGTCCTGATTTTAATTATTATCGTTGAACTTTTTAAATTTCTTCAGCATTGGACATGCCAAGGATGTTGCAAGAAAAGAAATAGTTACGATACAGCCCTTTATACACGGGCGGGTAAATAAAATAATATGTATAGGCTTTTGGTTTAATTTGACTGAAGTAGAGAACACTAAATAGAGACATTTAAATTTGAATTTAGCACAAAAGAAGTTCATTAAGGATGACTTTCAAATTTCATTTATTCAATTTCGGAAATGCAGCTCGTTCGTACTTGTGCAATAATGATACAGGAATCTTAATAGTCAGCTATATTTCAAAGATGTCGAAAAAATTCCCAACAGTACGGAAACGCTACA
>JAPMOQ010056805.1:0-11581 GCA_026543055.1 Argiope trifasciata | reverse complement strand
TCAAAGACATAAAAGGAAACAATTATTTCGTGAAAAAAGAGTTAAACAACAAAGATTAAATGAAAATAATATTGATGAACCAGATAGTATTATAGAGCCGGTTGCACCTTTACAATCTTATCCTACCGGTGAAATATCTAAATGTTGTGATGAAAAAAGTAGTAATGATCCTGATGATCATAAAAAAGAAATTACACCTTTAAAAGCTTATACTGTTAGAGAAAAATCTGTATGTACTAGTCTTAATATATTCAATAAATTTAATAAGATGAATGTAGATAATCCTACTGCAACAATAGCAACTATTAATAATATCAATCTTTCTTTTTATGTATTAAAATCTTTAGATCCTTTTGTTACTCTGGAAGAAGAAAATTATCTAAAATCTGTGTCACCAAGCTTTAAAAAAGGTTGGATTTATGATTCTGTTATTGATGCTTTTCTATTCCTGTTAACTGAGAAATTCAAAAATTGTAAAGCAGTAGAATTCCTGCAGTCAGTTTTAATTTTAAATCAGAAGGATATTCTTAAATTTTCTTGGATTCAAGAGTTACCAAATCTAGATTTATTAATTATTCCGGTCAATTTAAATTGCCATTGAACTCTGATTATTGTTAATATTAAACTTAAAATATTTGAATATTTTGATCCACTTGGTGGCAGACCAGATAATAATACTGCAATTTTGATTAGGAAGTGGTTTGGAATTTTAAATAAATTGCTTAATTCAGAAAGTCACTGGCAGATAGTTTTTCCTTCTCATATAAAACAAACTGATGATTTTAATTGTGGAGTCTATATAAGTTTTTATGCACATCAAAAATTGAATAAATTTTCTTTAACTCAGGATTTCAACATACTTTCATTTAGAGCCCTAATGTTTGAGCAGATTACTAAACACTTAAAATTTTAAGTCTTTTGTTATAAAAATTTTAATTTTGATATTAGTGTAAAAATAATTTTGATTAATTGCTAATCTTACTTAATGGGAATTATTCCTTCTAAATTTAATCACCTTAAACAAATAATTCCCAATGGTTAATTTTAAGTGATTGTCAAAATATTTTTTAGCTTTCTCTTAAGTTTAACTTTTAGGAAATTCTTTTATTATTAGTTTCTCAGAAGATTTAATGCAAATTATGATTGCTAATCTCAGTGAAAATAAATAATTTTGGAAATGGAGCACCTTTGAAGGTGTCAAGAAAAAGTTAGTGATTAAATTCAAAATTAAGTTAATCATATATTCAAAACAGGAGGGAAAAAAGGCTCATGATGGAAGCAATATACTAAAAATGACTAACTACACTAAGTTACACTAAGTTGTTCTTGACTCATATTAATGGGTTTATTTATTAAATGTTGTTTGTCATTCAGTAAATGTAATTTGCATTTGTATTATCATTACCAAAATAATATATATCTTTATTTTTAAAAAAATTGTTTTTTACATTGCAGTTTATGTCGTATATATTACAATTTATTTATTTTCTCCTGCTTTAAAATAAAGGAACAAATTCCCAATGGGTTAGCTGAAAAGATTGTCCACAAATTTCTGGCTTTCTTTTTAAGCTTTTAACTTTTAGGAAGTTCCTTTATGAAAAAAAAAATCTAGCATCAGGATAAATCCATTCAAGAAATAAAGCAGCAAGTGACAACTAAGAAATGGAACATTTTCGATACTGTAGCTGTAATGTATATAAAAATGAAAATAATTGTATTTCATTTGTTTAGTGTACATTATTGTTGGGGGGGGCATAGATATCTGAATAAAAATTTTCATGCAAATGGTTAAAATATATATAGAAGTTTGTTATATTATCTATTCATTGTCTGTATATTTCATCACTAAAAAAACTGCACAAAGGTATTGCTGAGATTGATTTTTTTTTCTTTATGTGTTAAATCTTCTCACGGAAGCGAAACAAAACCATAAGAATATGCTACATTATTATTTTTTGTAAATCGCAGATTTTTAATAATTTCTCTTTTATTTGCTAAATGATTTCTCTTTACATAGTTAATATAAATGTAAGAAAGAATGAGTACCATATTTATTGAAATAAAATTAATTAAACTTTTAAAATTCTAAAGAAAAAAAAAGGAAGTGTCTGATAATATGTAAACACTATTTTCAGACTAGTTTTTCCTGACCAAATTTAATTTGAAGCCTGTCTTAATACATTCACTTTGTGTATATGTGAATTAAATATATTGGATATGGATAACTCTATACAATTAAATTTGAAAAACTCATTTTCATTTTTTAAGAAATGAGGCAGATTTTGTATTTTCATTATAGTGTTTACAAGTTTTTTTTAAATACATAACGAATCTGAGTAATTATTAATGGAATGAATTTTTTTATGCAAGTAATTTATATCAACCTAATATTGATAACAAACTGTTTATTTTTATCTAAATGATGAAAGAAACAGCTTGTCATTGAAATATTGAGCAATTTTTATTTTTAACAAGTCAATCACATTGTGATTTCTTTAAATAATTTTTTACTTCTGATAGTTTAGCACCCTATGTTACTTGCATTGTTTTTATTTATGTAAAAAAAAAAAAATTAATGAAAAATGCCTTCAGCAGAATATATGTTGATTGTCTAAATACTATTCTGCAGTGCCTGAGTATGACATTTTTATTAAATAAACAACTACTTAATACCCTCTAGATTTTTTTTTTGTATTTCCATTAGTTTAATTTTGTACTGTTGCTTAGTGTACAAAAGCCACACAAAATTAATTATCTTTATTATTTATGATATTAATTTTAGAACGTTATTCTAGCAATTCGTTATTTATTTTTGAGCAATGTTCTATCGAAAGTTTTATATTTTGTTGTTCCATAATTAAAATAACTGCTTAATAATTTAAAATAAATATATCAAATCTGTAATTAAATATTATTTAGTTTGTCTTTAAAAAATTCCACTTTTAAAACGTATGTTGGGCCGAATTCTTCGAAAATTTAATTTGCTAATGCGATATACCAAACTTAAGAAAGTGATCTGCAATAAAAATTTTTACTATTTCAGATTGAGGAAATTTTATTTTAAAAACTATTTATATAGATATTGTTAAGGAGAGTAAAAGAGAGACGACCCTTTGAGGGTTTAATAGGCATTCGAAGACCGTTTTAGTCCGGTTAACTATCTGATTTCAGATCTCCAATTTCTTGGAAATGTTCTTTATAAGAATTTTTATGATGATGAATGGATTTTTTTTATCCATACCACTCGTTTAAAGACGTTCATTCAAAATTTCAGTAATTCTCTCTGTATACTAAAAAAATAATTGTCCAAATGATAGGAAATCGTTTTCAGCTAAAAATTACAAATAAGTCCTTTAATTCGACTTTAAAAATACATTGTGCTCACAGACGTGTTGAAAGGAGAGAGAATTACAATCCCTAAAATTTAGAGTGTTTTTTTTGTTTTTTTCCCTCGAACTTGCTTCGTATTTTAGGTATTTTTCATAATAATTCGACTGGACTATTTTATGTTTAGATTCCTCTGATTTTATTGTACTGAAAAAAATTACTAACAAATACATTTAATATCTTTGGAATATGTGTGAGTACGAATCCAGTTACTACAGATAAATATTTAAAATACTTTCAAAATTGTATATAAATTACAGATAAAAACACGCACGGCAATAAAATAAATTTTATTAAAAAACTCATTTTTGTAATTTATAAAATAATTTAAAAAATGATTTTTGTCTGATTTTCTTCAAAATTATTGAAGAAAAAATGTTTTGTTGAAAAATCTTATCCAAATTTTGAAAAACTCTTTCTTAATTCTTTAAAAGATCTTTTTTTTTCAATCATGATTTGTTAAAATATTTTTAGGATTGAATTTGAACTAAGAAAAGTTACTCATTTATCTAATTACTCTAATTTTATATGGTTAATTGATAATTAAGTAACAAATCAAGAAACACTATTTTATGTGAAATAAGGAACTGAAACATCTAAGATCCTGTCTTATAGAAACTTTGTGTCCGAACTTGAAGCAAATCTATATAACTTCGCACAAAAATTGAAACATTTGAGAGCTAGCATATTTTCCATTTATCATGACAGGGTTAAGGAGCATCAGCAACGTAAGAGGTAACTACATGCCGAATTTTGTAGTTGTCGATCTAATGAATGCTCTGTTGACCATTTTGAATGATTTTCTTTTTTGTCATGCATTTTGAAATTATAAACAGTACACCAACCTATAAACACTATCAAGTTATCAATGCAATCTAAATCTTTCGCTATGTACCACATTTTGGTTCATTAAATTTTTGTTACTTGTTGAATCATTTTTGTAACATTTTTATTTTTTTAAGATTAGATTCTTTGTTAACACAATAAAAAGTAAGTGAAAAAGAAATCGCTTGGTTTCTAACCTAATAATTTATAGCAGGTCAAAATTAAATTCTGTACAGGTAGGTAGGTAGTTGAGGTTTTATGGCACAAAAGCCAAATTTGGCCATACTGCTCCAAGCATATGGTATTATATAAAACTTGAAGTTGTAATGCAATTGAATTTTAAAGTTACAGTAATTGATGTAAAAACACGAATGTAAAAGTTAAAAATTTTCATTAACACTGAAGTGAAATTCAGAATCCAAGCAAATAAAACTACAGACAAATATGAAGAAGCATTTAAAACAAGAGTTATTTTTTTCCAGAAGATTAAAATGCAAAGACTAAAATTTGCAAAGATGGCAAAGAACTTTATATTTCGAACATTAAGTAGCAATTTGTTACAATAAAAGATGAAAACATAGTAGGAACAGACAAGCAAAAATTAAACATTTTTATACTTCATCGGAATAATATATTTAAGTTTTTGTTTTGTTGCTTTAGGAGTAGGGGGAGCGGGTGTACTGACATCTGAAGATGTCTCCTCTAACTCCTCACTAATGTTGAATTCAAGAATGTCTTCCGGAGCACTCGAAGTACTCATTTCCTCATCCGTTTCCAAAACTTCAGCTTTCCCATTAGGAATATTAGGAACATGAGAGATATTTTCATCAGTAACTGGGATTTCATTCTTTGGGGATTTAGAGGACGGGTCAGCCTCTTTCGAAACAGTGTTTGAAATTTGTTGGGGGCACGTTTTCCAAAAATTGTTATTCTTATTATCTGAATTGAGTTTGGATGCTACTGCACTATGTACAGTTTTATGAAATTTTGATGCTTTGTCCATACTTTTGGGCAAATAATTTCTATTAAATTTAGAATCTTTTTTCAGTTTTTTCCTGTTTTGAACAGTCTTAAATGTAGAAAAGTCTGGTTGATCAGAAGAACAATCTGGGGAACTAGCTTTAGATAACCTTAGTTTTTTAGCAGCGTTATTTGAAAGCAAATTTAGAAAGACTTCAGAAAGTTTAGGGCAAGTTTCAGAAGGAATATATGAGGCCTGAAATGCAACAGAAACTGAAGGTAAGACAACAGGGGTCACTTGAGTGCTTTTTACTTGAACCATTTTCTGCACGGCGCTGGCATAGCTAATTCCAGGTGCCGTTGAACGGGCTTTGACATTTCGCTTTTTTCTGCGTAATTTATTTGCTTCATAACTTTTTCAGAGATGACTTCCTTTTCAAATATCCAAGAGGGACACGTACGAGAAAAGGAAGCATGAGGATCTTGGCAATTTTTGCACTTTTCAACAGCAGTACAAGCAGAACTATCATGGTCCACTCCCGCGCAACGGGCGCAAGTAAAAGTCCCGCGGCAGGAAGCTTTAGAATGACCGAAACGTTGGCATTTAAAACACCTTAAGGGATTCGGAATATAATGGCGAACACCCAATTTCATGTAGCCAGCTTTTACAGAATCTGGTATTCAGGAGGCATGAAATGTGAGCACTAAATGCTTAGTGTCAAGAACTTGTCCGCCTTTTCATATAGTAATACGCCGGACATTAGTTACTCCTTGGCTTTGAAGTTTTTCAGTGATTTCCTCTATTGGTGTATGAAACAATTCGCCACATGAAATAACTCCTCTAGAAAAGTTGAGTGTGTTGTGTGCACTGACGGTAACAGGAATAGAACCAAAATTATTTATTTCCAATATAGTCTGGGCTTGCTTTCGAGTACTGACTTCGACAAGTAAGTCACCATAACGAAGTTTCCGCACTGAAGGCACTTCCCCGAGATTTTCAGACATGGCTTTTCCTACTAAAAATGGTTAAACTGTATGGAATGTCTCGTTAGATGAAGATTTTCGTTTAACAATGAAAAAAGTATCAAAACTCTCGTGCAAAATTTTTTGTTCACTTTGACGCCCACTGAAGGGAATTTTCTTAGCTTTACCCATACACAAGATAAGAGTAATTCTGGTTTCGACAGCACCACCCACCAGGGATCCCAACAAGGGTAGGCAGTAACCGGCTCTGGAATTTCCCAGCCTCGGCACTTGCCTTAGTGCTAGCCGGAATCTATACTCTCAGGATCACCTCCAGGAACGTTGACCACCCTTAACCCCAAGCCCCAAAGAATGACCCTTTCAATTGATCCCTAGCAGACTAACCACTCAGGTGACTAGTTACCAGCCGATTGATACACTGCGGACAGCAGTGCACCACCCGTCTAATGGGTCGCCACGCACGGCAAACACGTGGGGGTATTTGCTGTCCATGAGAAGCAGGAAGCAAACAGAGCGGCGACAGCTTCTCATGGAGAGCTCCCTCGCCTACCCTAGAGGGATAGAAGGTTCAAGCAAAAAGCAGGAGGTGTAGAGGAGAGTAAACATAAATTGAGTAAAGATCCCTGGGTACCTCGGGATTGGGACACTCGTACTCACCTATAGTAGGTGAGCCCCTGAGGGGCCTGTAGAGGCATACAGGCAGGTAGAACAAATTTCTTTTTTCTTCTTTTGGGGGGGAGGGGGTTGAAATGTTTTGAATGCAAAATGAATTTAAAACTGTAGTATATGAATAGCATATCAATTACTCATTAAAATCAGCAATTTCATGGGAATAACTCCAATTATTTCCCTAGTTTAAAGTATTTGTTTTTTGAATAAACGATATCGGATATATTTCCATAAAATCAGTTTACGATGAACCGGAATTATTTACAACATATTTATTTATTAATATTACTTAAATGAAATATTTCCAGAAAAGGAAATAACAACGCATTTATTGTTTGCTGTTTCAAGAGAAAGAATTTCGGTATCTCATTTGGCAGAAAACTATTGCAATTTAAAAACAAATTTTAACATAATAGTACGGAGTGTGTAGTGGTAAACTTCTGCAAAAAGTAAGTCTTTTAAGCACTTAAGCCCTAAAATTGAAGCACCTTTCTAAAAATATGCATACGCAAAATGCGTATTTTCTAAATATAATAATATAAATATATTTCTAAATATAATACATATTATATTGTAAATATAAAGTTTTATAATAATGCATAATTTTTATTTTAAAAAATTCTTACAAATTAATTTTAAATATTTGTTTTCTAAATTTTGATATTTATTTCTGTATTTGTCAACATCTTCTCTAGTAAAATTATACCTTTTTTAATTAGTCAAAAGAATCGAAATGATCGTAAAAATGAGAAGAAAAAAATTAAGTCAATTTCATACGATTAGCAATAAAGATATGTGAGCTATTTCAATATGTCTTAAAATAAAAATAAAATATCAGATAGATACATCATTTCTGACTATGCCATAAAGATGTAGAAACTCAGCATGACCACAAATTTTGTATTCGATTTTTATATAAGCAACAGCAATTAAAATCCAACATGACTAGGGTGGTTTATTATCGTTTCTTGTTACTAAAGTGCAGTAAAGGTCCTTTTTCAACGTTTAACGTAACTGAAATTTAATGAAAACCTGCTTTTTAATCTATAAACCAAAATTCTTACTTTATATATATATATATAGGTTACGGAATATTAACACTAGACGAGAATTAAATATTTTTAATGATTCCATTGTGTTGGCAAATATTTTAGGATTAATTTCTAGCATACGGTTAAAAGTATCCGAAAAGCTAATTTTGATTTTAGGCGCATGGCGCATCCTTCCCAATTGATTTAAGAAAAAATTTGACTTCAAACAACATTTATAATCATTAAATTACATACCAAATTTGATATACTTATGAGTTATTGCATTAACATATTTCAGAAAGTAAAGATGGATATGTGTCGAATGCCTTATTGAATTTGACTCAAAATTTGACAGATGTTTATGCAATAGATATTGAATCTGTGCACTAAACTTTAACTATCTAGCTCTCTTCGGTTTGTACTTATTCTGTTAATTTATATTCTAAGAGTCAGAAAAACAAACAGATGCCCTTTAAACGGATGTTGCTGAAAGTTTGATGGAAATATACAGGTTTGATGTGAAGACCGTTTACCAAATTTCTTCTATCTAGCTCAAAGCGGGGATTTTATTTTTATTTATTTATCAATTTTCTTTCATCTTTATCACTGACAGACATTTTTCGAAAATTTGTTTTCAAACTCAAAGAGGTATGAAACGTAGAGATTCATAAATTCTCCATTTCGAATTATTTTGACGCTTATTATAATTTCTCTAAATTTTCTGTAGAGAAAGTAAAAATGCCTATTGAAGCATTTAAAAAAAGTGCCAGACCGAGACAAATATAGCATTGTATTAAAATTTAACGAAACGTATCAAATGAAGAATTTCATTCCATAAACTATCTAAAATTTCTTTAA
The DNA here is from genome assembly GCA_026543055.1 of Argiope trifasciata. Lineage (NCBI taxonomy): Eukaryota > Metazoa > Arthropoda > Arachnida > Araneae > Araneidae > Argiope > Argiope trifasciata. The sequence continues at coordinate 2,867 of JAPMOQ010056805.1, read as the reverse complement.
AGTATAAATAAAAGCAAAGGAAGCATCCCCTTTTCTCTTATTACAATTTTAATAGCTGCAGAACAGTGTGATTCTACGATTCGGAGAATAACGGAATTCGGAACGAACGAAATGGAGAAAGATATCATTTTGAATTAAATTATAATAAAAAATCTTTCTTGTATATTTTTTTAGTATCCAAAACTAATTTCTCAAACATTATTTTTAAAAATTACATTCAAGCAAACAAAAGCTTTTCATATTCAGTTAGCAGGGGGGGGGGGGGTGCTTTCTCCGTTTTCGCGAGAAAACTAAGCGCTTTTTAAGGACCTTTTCTCAAAATTAAGCACTTTTAAGGTGCTTAAAATGGTGCTTTTCAAATTTAAGCTCTTTCCATGACGCTATGCACCCTGAGTAAATCGAAAATCAAATATTACTCTTTTTTGCTTCACTGTAGTATGTATAGAGATGAAATTACAATCCAATGTAAACATTTAGAAACTGAAGATTAATATAAAACTAGGACGAGATTTATATAAAACTAGAGATATTTTAAGAACTAAAATTTTAAAACATTAATTTGATATGGAAATAATCGTCAACAAATACAGTTGTTGAATGGTGTATTTAATTACTTGTATTTAAAACAAATAATTAGGAACATAGTACTATTTAATATGCTTGTATGAAACTATTGTATAGTTTACTTACACATAATTTCTCAATCCTTTAAAAAAATGTAACATGTATGCATTTTAACACTATACAATGATAATTTATACATCTTTAACGATTAAATCATTGTATTAAATTTCTAAGTGCATTATATGAGGCCTCATAGATCTGTATAAAGCTCTCTATAAAAGGATTTTAAAATATTCATGTTCACAAGAAAAAAGTATTCTATTGATTAGCATATTTTACCTTCATGGAAAATGAAATTTTTTGTATTGGATACATAAATTATTGAAATCACTAATTCAAACCAAATGGGAGAAAAAAAGAAAAATATGTTGAAAAATTTTGCTTTTGAAGAAATATAAAATGACTATTTAAAATTGCATTATATACAAGGTGGCCAGAAATAAAACACCCCTACTCTGACCTCCATGGATATCGAACTACTCAGTGTAAAGGCTCAAAATTTTGTACACATACTATTCAAAATATGGGGAAACGGATTTCACGAAAAAAAAATTAGTTCCTGAAATCACCGATAGGTGGCGCTGCACAACTGGAACTATGATCAAAAGACACAAATAATAATAAAAATTAAAATGTTTATGCGGAATGGAATGCTTCCATGCTTCCTTTTTAATTTTTCTGCCCCTTATGGAAAATAAAAATAGTAAAGAAGCTAGAACTCCCGTTGTAACTGCAATTTCATACTGTAACCAGAAAAATTTGCATAAAGCATGGTTAGAAGCCATGTTCTGGGTATAAAAGAAGTTAAAAGGTGGGGAATGTCATTCTTATTAGTGATGGCTGTCACGCTGCCAGAACGCGCTTTGCTTGTGAAGTTGTTTTACGAGAATAAAGGAAATGCTCCAGCAGCACTTCGAGAGTTTCGCCGACTTAAGGATTTGCGTAAGGGACCATTGCTTCCACAAGCTCTCAGGAGAATGATCGCTCGATTCGAGGAAACTGGACATCTTGGAGTTCAGCCTGGTCGAGGACGCAAACCGGTTCGTTCAGATGTCGTTGAAGATGTTGCCACCGGTATTGTTGAACAGTCAATGGATAATGTTTTAGGCTGCAGTAGTGCACGTGCAGTGTCACGACACTTGGGTGTTCCCTATAGCACAGTGTGGAACGTACTCAGAAAAATGGTGCATTGTTTCCCGTACAAAATCCGCCCTAATCAACAATTGCTGGCCACAGACAAGGAGATGCGACTGACCTTTGCATTGACATTTCTTGCTAGAGTTGAAGTGGATGCATCGTGGCCGTGGCAGATTCTGTGGAGCGATGAGGCCCATTTCCACCTCAGTGGAACAGTGAACACCCATAACTGTCGCATATGGGACACGACAAACCCCCGTACCTTCCAAGAGATTCCACTCCACTCACCGAAAGTTACAGTCTGGTGTGGATTCACAGCCACATTCATCCTTGGACCGTTCTTTTTCGAAGAGGTTACTTCCAATGGCCTTGAGACATGTACCGTGACGGCCAACAGGTACAAAAGGATGCTCGAAACATTTGTTGTACCCCATTTGCAGCAGCGCCAATGCCTTGACACCATTACTTTTATGCAAGATGGAGCACCTCCACACATTGGACTCCCTGTGCAACAGTTTCTTCGCCAACATTTCACCACTGACAGAATAATCAGTCGCGCGTTTCCGACAACTTGGCCATCTCGTTCACCGGATCTTAATCCGTGTGATTTTTGGCTTTGGGGACACTTAAAAAACCTTGTTTATCGAGAACGTCTGATAACCTTGGCAGATTTTAAAGAGAGTATCAGTCTGCATGTGAGAAGCATCTCAGATGACCAGTTACGATCCGCAGTTGAACAAGCTGTCCACAGACTTCACATTTTACATCTTCAGGAAGGGAACCATATTGAGCAGCATTCCCTGCATCGATAACGTCCTTGTTTCATGTATGCTTGGTACTTTCAAATAAAATGTGTTTAAAACGTGTTTTTGTGTCTTTTCAGCATACGTCCAGTGGTACAGCGCCACCTATCGGTGATTTCTGGAACTAAATTTTTTTTTCGTGAAATCCGTTTCCCCATTTTTTGAATAGTATGTCCACAAATTTTCAAGCCTTTACACTGAGTAGTTCGATGTCCAGGGAGGTCAGAGTAGGGGTGTTTTATTACTGGCCACCCGGTATATATATATATATATATATATATATATAATGCAAAATATTGAATA
>JAPMOQ010056786.1:0-10510 GCA_026543055.1 Argiope trifasciata | reverse complement strand
ATATATATATATATATATATATATATATATATATATATATATATATATATATATATATATATATATATATATATATATATATATATATATATATATATATATATATATATATATAAATAATGTTGAAGTTAGATAAAATAAGAAATTTTTGTCTAATTGAAGTGTCTTAGTATAAATATTCAAAAACTTCGAGTTTTCTTCAAAACATTTTTATTAAGTCAAAATTAATAATGTTTGAATAAGTTAATAATTTAAAAATTTGATTAAAATAAATTTTTGAATCACATTTTCTTTCTATTTAAAGCATTTATATTAAATTTATTTCACCTAAAATCAATATTATATCTGACAAACAAACCTAACGAGGAATGTATCTTTCTTAAAATTAATGAGCTATATCTTTGTTCATGATATTAATTTTCAAATTGAAGAATGCACATAGAAATAATAAATCTGAAAAGTTGTTTTATGTGCTTTGAAAGAAGCTTTTATGCTCTACAAAATCTTGAGAAATTTTAAATTTCTTTTATTGTTCTTTATTTAGAAATCATTAAAATTAATCTCTTATTAGTCAAAAGAATTTTGGATACCACTATCTTTTTGCATGTAATAAAGAGTATTAAAACGCAGAAGTCATTGGTGAAATACTTTTGCGTTTTTTGTGAAATCTGTTTCCATGTACGGAGAAAGAGAAATTCTGCTCTTAATCTTCATTCTAACTCTCAGAAAAATTCTGAGTGATTGCATTAATTTAATTAATAAATTAACCAGAAGAGTTTTTAAAATAAATTTTAAAAATTTCAGAATTCTTACTATATAGTATCCAATAAAAATAATTCATTTTCAGAGGAATTTAGTCCTAAAGTAAAATTTAATGTAATCGTTCCTTTATTTTACGCAGAATCGTGAAGCATTCAGTGCTGTGTTGTTAAAGGAAAAAACTCTGCTAAAGAAAGATGGATATTATATAGTTGAAGTAAAGCTTATTTTCATGAAAAATTTCTCATTTTCTTTACAAATATTTTTTAAATCTTGCCTTTAGGTTCCTGATAAAAGGATAGTGAATTATTAAAAACAAATTGGCAATGTAGCTTTCAACTTCAGAAGAAATTTCAAAATATTTTATTTAGATAAAATAAGTTTCTTGTAATAAATTTGTAAAGTTATATTTTGCAGGGTATTCAAAAATTTAAAAGCATTTAAAAATGTTTCAATATTTAACAGATCGAAACGCTCGTCCTTTTAGAAAAAAATATTTAAAATGCACCGAAACGTATTAATGCAATTAATATTGCAAATCTCCTAAGTTCTTAAATATAACATATTATTCATATCCTGCTCTATTTAAATTCAGTTTAACTCACATGACAACCTGAAAGTCATTCAATTACTTTTTATGTCTTTTTTTCTAAAAATCACATTTTCTTCTAATAAGTAAATTAAGAGTCTGCAATAAGTGAGTTTAGTTTTAGTTTATTTATATTAACGTCCCGTTTTGAAGCAAAGCTACGGCTATTTTGGGACGGACTTCATAATTTTGAACCGCAGTAAGATGATGAGGGTGATGCATGAGCTGCCTGCCCCCTCCAAACTTTCCCTCCATACCAACGGGAGAACATTTGGTCCCGATGGATTTAACGTGCACCAGACCCGCTTACACGACGGTTCTTCAGTGGAATCGGGCCCGCCTACAACCCTCAGGTTCCAAAGCCGAGACCTTACCACCAAACCACCACGACCCCCTACAATAAGAGAGACGCATCAAATTGTTTATCAGATAAATTGTACCTGAAAAATTTAATTTTTAACAAATGCTAAGAATATTTACTAATTTTTATAAATAAATTGATTTCATCTTTAATTGAATCATTTCTTTCATGTTATATTGATTTATCAATAAAATAAGTTTTTAACAAAAATTCATGAAATACTTTTAATATGATTTAGCCTTACCGATTTACTCCAATACAAGGTTGATTGATTTCATATTTTCATATTGAGCCACAAATATTCCTCCTCTGAAAATATAATACAAATTTCAATCAAAGGAATAAAAGAAGTATTGAGAATTTGTACTAGTAGTCAAATATGTTTGTTAGATTTTACGAAGCTATCGACATTGAAACAATTTATTTTTTGCAATAATGCTATATTTGTATTATTTTGACTTCGTACGGAAATATTTGGAAATCCCACAACCTTTGATTAAATAATAAAAAAAGGATTAAAATTTTTTCCTTGTTATATGGAATGATTAATTCAACATTTAAAAAAATCAGTTTTTCAAAGATTTAAATTTCAGTTCCTTACAATTATTTCTCTTATTTTAATCAAATTTTCAAACTTTTTATGCATTGATGCAATTTATATTGGGGTATAAAGATCTTGAAGATTATATAAAGAGTAAACAAAACGTGCACACGCACTAGTAATATAGAAAAAATGTATTGAAATACCAAATTTTATAGAGGTACATTCATTTTCATAAATTAAAATCAACATAATAATTAATATATAATCTCTACTGTTTCTGTTCAAATAAATAGTGTATGTATAGGAAGCACATAAGGATTCAATATAAATATTTAGTAATTGAATAATAAATGTAATTCTTTATAAATTCAACACAATTATTTAAAAGAAACATAGGAGTACCAATGACATATTTTCTAGATAGAAATCTGAATCTTATCACAATAAATACTTTATTTAATCCTTTTACTCTCTTTCAAAAATTTATTTTTTGATAAATCAGCAGCATTTAGCACAAAAATGTATTAATTTTTGTTACAAAAACCATGAATAAAAAATAATTTTATGAAACTTTAAAAATGTTTTTTAAGATGATTAAAGTTAGAAAAAAATATTTACTGAAAAATTGGGGTACTGTTGAAAGGATTGCATGCTCTGAAGAACTGTAGGAACTTTTTTAATATAAATTTAATTTTAGTTGAAAATCTAATTAAAATTTATCCCTCCCTTCTTAACAAGCCTCTACAAATCAAGAAATAATTATGTATGATATTTATTATCTCTGGATTAAATGATATGATTCATATAAAGCTTAGCATCATGCTTATCACAATTTATAGACAATATGTTAATAGTAACACAACAATGTTAAAAGAAATACCATGTCGAAAAAAGATGTCGAAAATAAATCGAGGTCTTGCAACAAATTTATGTATACGAATGATGGAATGAAACACATTTTAATAATGAATTGCAAAAATATTTATTTAAAATCGCTTAATATATATGATTTGCTTTTTTTTGCTATTAAATTTAATTTGTTATATTTATAACTTTTAGTTTCATTAATCCTGTTTAGCAAATAAATTGGACATAAATAAAAGTTATTTTTCTGAGAGCATTAAAAAATAAAAAATACTCTTTGATTTTCAAGACTTTCAATTGAAGAGTAATTTACTGAACCTGTACATGAGCTTTCTGCTATATTTTGACTGATGTTGAATCTCCGGTATTTCTTCTTTTTTTTTAAACATCATAATTTTGGATAATAAACCTTAACTCATTAACTCTACTGTCCTTTAACTTTTTAGCACTTAATCGTTAAGTTTCAAGTTATACACCAACTACCAATAAGTAGTTGGACATCTATGCAAATGACGATATCTGCCGTCCTCAGGTACGTCACGGCCTCCGTCGGTATATATCGTGTAGGAAACAACATAGGCTTTAGTCGCATGCAAGATGCCTCGCAGTTCGGAGCTCTCTGATTTCGAGAAAGGTATAATTATCGGATATCACAAATGTGACCGATCCTTAAGGGACATATCTAGCGATCTGAAGTACCCAAAATCGATAGTGGCCTATGTGATTAAGAAGTAGAAGGTGAGCAGTGATTGTCGGAATGTGCCCCGAGTCGGCAGACCAACGAAACTGGGAGATAGAGATCGGCGAGTGCTGTCCAGAGAAATTCGAAATAACCGCACCCAACCGATGGCTCTCATCCGCGGGGAGTTTCAACAGACATCCGGAAGTATTGTTTCAATGAATACCATCCTTAAGGAAGCACATCTGCTTGGTTTTCATGGTCATGCTGCTGCCTATAAGACTTTGATCACAAAGTCCAACCGCGCTGCTCGGTTAATGTGTTGCAAAGCACATATATATTGGACCGTAGATAAGTAGAAACGGGTTCTTTGGAGTGACGAATCAAGGTTCACCCTTTACCGTTCGGATGGCAGGGTCTGGGTCTGGCCTCTACCTGGAGAACGTTTCCTGCCAGAATGCATTGTGCAGACAGTCAAGTTCAGCGGAGGTGGAGTTACGGACTCGGGGTGTTTCTCCTGGTATGGGCTAGGATCCTTGGTCCCCATTCATGGTGAGCTCAACTCCGCTGCCCACTGCACTATTTTGGAAGACAATGGGCTTCGTACGTTGTGGCAGTTTTACGGGTTGGACTCCTGTTACTTTCAGGCCGACAATGCCAGTTGTCATGTTTCGACGTTAACCAAGGTTTGGTATGGTGTCAATGGAGTTCATCGAATGGACTGGCCTGCCCAGAGTCCAGAAATGAGCCCTATCGAGAACCTCTGGGACGAGTTGCATTGCCGAATTCAGGGGTGCACTACCAGTGCAAAATCGGTGAAGGAACTTCTATGACTTCGCCAAACCGAGTGGAAAAAAATACCACTATGTCATAAAAAGCTGTCATATAAAGATTTGTGGAAAGTATACCCCGGAGGGTCCACGCAGTAATTACCTCTCGTGGAGGCTCTACCAACTATTGATTTTGATTAAAGTTAGTTTTTCTTTTCTATCACAGGTGTCCAAATACTTATTGGTAGCCAGTGTATAACAATATGCGTTGATAGGTATTCCAATTAATAGTTTTATTAATAATATTCTTGGTATTACAGAAATTCGATCATTTTATATCTAAAACTAGAACTTTTATCCTTAGGAATAAAATTATTAGAAAAAAGTTATTAGAAAATGCGTTTCAATTTTTTTCTTTCATAAAAAAATCTTGTCTAACCTACATTTGGTACTTACAGTTATTAAAGCAAATAATTTATAAAAACATCGAATTTCTGGAAATAGTTTAATAATTAATTAAGTATTTCTGAAAAGAAGTATTTTATATAAAGAATATAATTTATTTTTGCATTGATTATTTAAAAACATCCGTTTACTTTTAGTAAATTAGAGATATTTGGATGTATAGTAAGTTTTTAATAAACAAAATCTCTCTTTTTGTTTTCGATTTTTAATTAGAAATAATAGATCATAGAAATTTAAGTCAATCATTCCTAATGAAAAAGCTTACAAATCAACATTTAAATTATTTAATTTTTCGCGTTTTTAAAAACACAACAAGTAAGATGCAAATTAATATTTATTAACCACTCAATATAGGATAGCTTCAGAGCCCTTTGTTTCGTATGCAAATGTTCCTTTAAAATATTACAATGACTGAAGTTTTCCTAATTTTTAATAGCCCCAAAGTGCAATTTTATATTTTCTACTTCTGAATAATCACTCTAAATATTGAAATAATATAATTGGCAATTTACAATATCAATTATATTTGAAAATTTCTATAATAAATAATTTTCTTTCGATGAAATGTCACACGAAAAAAATTGCAACTAATTAGTCTGATTCTTGCCACTTTTGAACTAAGATCTTTAGTAATTTTTTGTTTATTATATTAAATATGAAAAATTTTTTTTTAAAGAAAGGTATTTGAAAAAATTTTGAAACGATTGACATTCAAAAATTATGCATATAAAGAATCACAAGCATTACAAAAGTTATCATTCTAATTTTGCTTTTAAAAATTAAGACAAAAGCATACGCACTTTTTGAAAACGGTGCCTCAATCATTTTAAATTATTATGTTGTCTAAAGCGTAGAAATATTTTGATAAATGGGATTAGTTAGGTTAATTGGGAAGGACTTTTGTAGAAACTGTCATTATGTCCAATTTAAGATGTTCCCAGGACAACCAAAAGAAGTTTACAATTTATGTGAGTGCTTCTACATGGCTCATTAAACATTGCTTTTTTCAAGTTAATTTATTAATTACCTCTATTAGTAAGAGCAATTCTCCCCATCACCCTCGAAAATTCATAATTATCTTAGAATACGTGGGCTAAACCCGGAACATATATATTGGCTTCTGAATACAATAACTACTGGTCACTTTTTTCTTTTTCAAAAATCTCTGTACACTCTAATTTATGTAATATACTACATAAATTGTCATACTATTTAATACCAATTATTTAGAATAATTCTGTTCCTAAGAATAATTAAATGCACGAAAAATGTATGTTTTCATTGCATTTAAAGTCATTTCCTAACTACGCCTACTAAGGAAAAATATCATGGATAATTGAAATCTATTCTGTTTCTCGTGAAAAAAAATCTTCAATCCTCCAAATAAATAATTAAATAAATAAATCTTTCTGGTAATGATAATATGCTATAGATACACAAAAAAAGCAAAGCTCAGCCATGTACTTTATAAACAGCAGATGTAATAAAGGTATAATAGAATATATCTAAGAATATAATATTATACAAAATATTCTAATATTCATACACCAAAATGTTGTGAAAAAGATAAATTTTGAAAAACAATTGACGATATTCTCGTGACTGCAAATATCGCTTGGAATTAAAAAAAAACATTTAAATGAAACAGATAAGAACTCGACTTAAAGCTAATTATTAATAAAAATGTTATTTGTTTGGACCTAACTGCACCATTTCTTTATTGCTGTGCCTTAACTTCCTTTCATAATTGTAATCCGAAGAGTAGTTGAGGGTTCCCTAGCTGGCAATGACCCAGCTCTTGAAGAAATTCAACTTTTTTTTTTGGAGCCTTGCACTTCAATCATTTTTTTTACTTCCATTTTCCGTTTATCATACCTTGTTTGTAAATGAGTTACGATTTTTATTGCTTATATTAAATTAAAATACTTTTGTGATTCTTGAAAATTTATTTAGATAAATTATATTCGAAATGTGCTTCATGGATTTATTTTTCTAATTTTTAATTAATTAAAAACTAAAGAAAAGTTTTTAAAAAAAAATATAACCTTGAAACATTAAGAAACATTTTTAATATAACCTTGTTATTGGTTTTCTACAATACCATTTTATCTGTCATGCAATAGATTTTTCTAAATTTTAATAAATTTTCAAAACTAATTTACTAAAAAAATCCTATTTTCGAAAGTTATCTTGTTTTTATTTCGTCATTTTACAATTTTATAGTTTAAAAAATTGCTAATAAATACTGTACTTCTTTTGCTTGAGAATTAAAGGAATAGACTGAAACAATGAATGGAAATTTCTAAATAAATTGGATAAAAACATACTACCAAAGGGATTCAGTTGAAGAAATAAACTGCATTGTTAAAATACTTAACAGCTGCAAATATTTATCTTTTTTTCAAGAAGCTAATCATTAAGTTTTTTTTTACAGACTCGAAATAATAGGGATATCTATTGAAAAAAGTCTTAAATTCGTTATCTCTAAAGATATTTGAAAACTTTATGTCATTTAAAGACATTCAATAAGACACTAATTTTGTATACGCTGATGAATTCCAACAAGAAAAATCTCTTTTGGAAATTTCAAATAATTTCTTTTTTGCGATGAGTTTCTGAATTCATTAGGAGATCAAAGCAATTTTTTATTTTAAGCTTTAAAGAATATTTATTTCTTTTCCTTCTACCTTTGAGTTTGTGATATACATAAAAAAAACTTCAAACGTCTTCCTTTAATTTTTTTTCAGCTAAAGTTACTTCAAATCGAAATTTTTTTGAAAAAGTTAAGGTTGAAATTTTATTTGATGATTAAATAAAATAAAATAGTTTGAAAATAGTTTATAGAATAATGTTACAAATATTGTATCTTGCACGGAAACATAAAATAAATTCAACTGAAATTTTGGCCTAAAAAGTAAGTAAACTCATCCAGTAATCTATTTTTATACATGCCAGAATATAGAATATTGTATCGGTTTCTTAGCATTGAAGATTTTAAAAACAATTAAAACAGTTAATGCTTTCCAAAAATAGTTTTCCTTTAGTTTCAAAAATTTGAGGTATTTCTCTAATTACAAGAACATGTAATGTACATAAATGTGTAAAATCTGGAAATCTAAAAAATTAATTTAAAAATTTGAAATTAATAGGAACTGTATGAGAGAAGGATTGAAAGTCGGAAGAAGTGAAGTGAAGTGAAGATTGATCAAGTGAAGATTAAATTTAAATAATTTAAGAAAGTTGGTTTTTTTCTTTTATTAAACCTAATGAATTCGAGTTAAATTCACATATATCAAAATCGTTTTTCTGAATTCGCAGTAAGTACTACATTGCAATATTTATAAGCATTATGTATCTGTTAAGTCGGTTTTAACAAATCCGGGTTATTAATGGTGTAAATATTTTTAAATTTTCATTTGAGAATGTTAAAATGAAAAAAAAAACTCATTAAATTTATTAAATATATAGTAAGTATTAGTGAACTTATATATTAAGCTGATGAATGTATGAACTTTATTCATAATAATTTTTTCTGAGAATACCAATTTTGATAATGAACTTGAATTGTACCTCAATAAATTTTCTATTTTATAGTAAGAAACAAATCTCTTTAAACTGCTGAAAAAATTATTAATAACTGTTAAACAGTTAAGTTATATATATATATATATATATATATATATATATATATATATGTTACCGTTAAAGTATATAATGCAGTTATTTCATAGAATACCTAGTTATTTCATGAAATAACTGATGGTGTCTGTTAAAGTGCGTAATATGTTATTAATTTGACACTTTAACTATTTATTTCATAGAATAACTAGGCATTCTATAAATTAACTAATGAGAGGCAGTTAAAGTGTAACATAAACAATTTATCTAAAATGGAATAATTAGGCATTCTATAAATAAACTAATGATAGACAATTAAAATGAAAAATAAGTAATTTATCTAATTTATGCAGCGTATAAATGGTATTTATTTAAACGTACCATAAAATCATTTGTTACAAAAAGGATTGGATATGGCCTGGAATAGTCCATAAATGCAGTAGGTTGGGAAGGTAAATGTATTTGTAGTAAATATTTTGAGAGCATTGCGAAAAAGTATTCTCGTTGTTTTATGCTTTTTTATTTTTGCCGTCCTTCAAAAATTACTATTATTTGAATTCGAAATTAACATTTTTTCCCCCGCTACTTTCCATATTGTTAATCGAAACGTAAATGTACCTTATACTAAAAAGCGAGATATATGATATAGATAATTTTACACTTTAACGGGTTGCAGATAGCTATTCTATGAAATAACTAGTTAAAGTCCCAAATTATTAACATATTACACATTTTAACGGACACAATCAGTTATTTCATGGAATGACTAGGTATTCTATAAAATAACGGATTTCATACTTTAACGGTAGCATATACTGATGAATCACATAAATTAGCAATATAAGAGAAAACGAAACTAATTATGGAAACTGAACCAAATACTTCTAATTCGAACAAGACTAAAATTTAAATTTAAAATTTAAAAAGAATCCGACCTGAAGACTTTTTCAAGGGTCACCCTCAGGCAAGGATTCAAAATAAGGGATTTTTTCTGTGAGGCATCAGTGGACAATGGTCAAAAGTATGACACCTCGTGACCCAAAAATCCCCCGGAAATTAAGGCCAAAGAGAAACATCAATTTAATAGCAAAGACACAAAACAACATTAAAATCATCATCAAATGAAGTAAGAATACATACAAAAGTATATGAAATAAACTTACATAAGAATACACAACCAACAATTAAAAAAAGAAAGAACACACCAGCAACAGGCGAAGGATTTCCAAATATGCTATCCTATCCGCTAACCGTAATCCGAATTGATTACTGTGAAAAAAATATGATAAATGGAGGTTCTGAGCGCCATATATTGATTTATTATCCGAAAGTCTATTTCATTTTTAAGCTAAAGAATTAATATTTAAGCATTTCCATTTTTAAATTTTAATGAAATTATTTGTAGCTTTTATAAATGAAATAATGAAATTTTGTATTTTAAATTGTTTTAATTTTAATTCTATTCATTTAATATAATTAAAATTATCTCTCTAATCTGTAAAAACAAGGAATTCTCAAAAAGTAAAACCAGAAAAATAATCCCAAAATTAATTCTTAAAAAATATTATTCTTAGTTTCAAGTTAAGATTTTAATTTTGCAACTGCAATTTTGCAATTGGAGGAAGAAGATTACGATTAAAATTTCAAAAATTAATTAATTTGAATCCCTTATTTTGAATCCTTGCCTGAGGGTGACCCTTGAGAAATCCTTCAGGTAGGATCCTTTTTAAATTTTAAGTTTAAATTTTAGTCTTGTTCGAATTAGAAGTATTTGGTTCAGTTTCCATAATTAGTTTCGTTTTCTCTTATATTGCTAATTTATGTGATTCATCAGTATATGCTACCGTTAAAGTATGAAATC
>JAPMOQ010056785.1:0-10265 GCA_026543055.1 Argiope trifasciata | reverse complement strand
ACAAAATATTTAGCTTTTAAGTTAAATTTTTAACCTTTTGTGGGTGTAACAGCATTTAGTTTTAATAATAGTTTACTATCCCAAGTTACCTCTAGCAAATGAAAACAAGTTAAATATTAGCCTTTGTATTATAGTTTATGAAACACTTTTTTACATTTTTTAAAGATATCAAGCAACTAAAATGGGACCTTTAAATTTTATTAGGAACTAAAAACCGTAGTCTTTATAATTTCTGCGTGAAAATTATTTTTGCCATTTTTTTATATTTACTTTCTTTTTGCAATTTTAAAATTTAAACTATAACGATTTTCCTATTATTCGTATAATTAGCATGTAGATACACAAAAATTGACTACTGCTTCTGGCACACAGAACGTGGATGAGTTGGAAAAACCGGATAGATGTGACAACAATGGCGCGAGTTGAGATTGAATTTTCAGAGCCATCAAGAGATATGGTGCAATCCTTGTAGCGGCTCTCCATTTCTGAACGTTTTTTGTGTAAATATTTATAAGCGAGCAGAAATGGAGTCTTGATCACTCTCGCTTTCACCAGCACTGCAGCTGTGTCGTGTAAAAGTATCTGTCTTATTTTTAGAAATAAAAAATGTTATTTTTGGTTACGAAAGCCTACGTTTATTTCTTCCCATCCTTTTTCAAGTAACTCTCATGTTTATTTGACCATCACTGGTCAATTTTCATGTGAAATGGAGCTTAAAGTAATTATAATAATCTCTAGGACAAATTACTAGCACAGCAAGTTGGTTACCTCGAACAATGAACATGCTCCTAGCTCGCCAAAACGCTTGGCAAGCATTGAAAGTGCCATCCTACCTACAGCTATAAAATCATTCATCTCTCCGTTGACTCATTGGTGTGGGAGTATTGTGGTGGTATCTTAATACCAAAACAGCCACTGGACATTGGTGATCACTTTTGTCTAGCGGATTGAGTGCGTGGATGTAACTCTTAAGGTCGTGAGTTCAAGCCTGGGCTTAATTCAATCTTTACATTGGCGCGTCGAATGTCTCCCCACCTTTCCGGACCGAAGGAGGTACCTCCCATCTTCGGTAATGAGTCATTGACTTCACAGTATTTCAGTATGTCCTTGGCTAAAGAACCAATCAGAAGCTTTTTATCTTCATATCTGAGGTGGTAATAATATGTAGATAAATAAATAATGTCCAAATAGAAAAGTATACAGGAAAGAAAATTAATTTTTATTTTTCTCATACTTCTTATTTTCAATAATTAATTTCTCAAAATGCATTTTATGAATATATATTCAGACGATTATGCCCATATTGCCTTTCATTTTTGCCTGAATAAGAGCATTTTTCGCTGTTTCACAGAAATATTTTGTTTAAATTTTCTAAAATTTCACTACAAAATAAAAATATTTTACATTAAAATAAATTTAAAAAAACTAAATAAAATTTTCCTTATTTCTGAAAATGGTAAATGGATTTTTAATTTTCTTATAATAATAATTTATTGTTTTCAAGAGAAAAAAAAACTATTATATGAATTACAAAAAGTATTTGGCATTAAAATAATAGATAAAATGAAAGACTAGTTCATGAATTGTAAAAAGAATTTCTATTGTTCTAATATAAATAAATCATTATTTCCAAGAGAAACAAACATTCTATGAATTCCATTTTTACGGTACCCATTTTATTCTATGCCGAGCTCTTATTTTTCTTTTATTATGTTATTCCCTTTTAAATACAAATTACTAACGGATGACATTTAAAAACAGCTGTTTTAATGTTAAACTGTTATGACAATACCTGTTAGTAATATAAATTCATAAAAATGTCTTTGAAATCTAAAATTAATAAATAAATTCCTTTCCAATTACGAAATGTTGAATAAAAATACATTTATAGTTAGAAAACATCTAAAGGGCATTTATTCCTTTCTTTTACAATTGTGAAGTTTTTATATGATTAAAAATATCACAAAACACTTCTATGGCTGTACAAACTCAGAGCTCAGATTAAAGCAAACATCTTTACGCAGAGACGGCAGGCATGGCAGAGAAACAATAAAGAGACTGAAAAAGCAATAACATGTGAAAAGGAAAGCAAGATCTTAGATCTCTCATGATTCTTGGAAAAACCATTTTGAGAACATTTTCCTTTCGGTTTTTCAGTGTGTCTCATCTTCTCATCCGATGAAAACTTTTGTTTCTTACTTTCCCTACTTCTCAAAACGAAAAATGTCTCTTTTTTCTGTAATCCACTCTGTCTCCTACGACTGGCGCGATCTGTGGATCTACTTTTTCACTATCTCAGACTTAAGTTCTAGCTTTTGTATTGCTATAGCTGTGAAAAATATATTCGTAAGTCTATGGAGATAAAACGGGAGCAAAGAGATTAGGAAATGTATTATTAATTTATTGGTTTTCTAACACTCTTTCATTTTTCAACTCAAGAGGAAGAGTTATCTCAAATAGGCTTATTTATATTGACGTTGACATAAATATGCATTTAATGCGTTTATCTATGAAAATGCTTGGAAGTTTTTGAGCTGTGAAAGATTTGAATGCTTGTAAATTGCTCAAGTCTAAAACTTGGAAGTCTCCATCGCAAAGAGATAAATTTATTTATTTATTGCTTAAGATTTTGCATATATTCGTTGAATTCAACTCCCACCGAGGGACATCTCAGATTTGATGAGAAGTTTCTAGTATGTTAGTTGGTTCTTGCAAAGGGGGAGTAAAGGAATGGTGTGGGGTCAACTATCCCCTAAAGATTACGGGACGTGCTTCCCATTATAAAGGGTTGTACTGTGTCATGCGACAATCCATAGAATCTAACCTTAATTATTAGCTATTCTTTCGATTGGTAGGTCATTCAGATTTATCTATGTACCCCAGGACGGATTGGAGTCAATGTGTGATGATCATTGATTTCATTTCTCCCTAATCATAAACAATTCTCGCTTCTTAGAATTAATATATGTATTTAAATAATAGGCTGAATATACAGGATTTAATTACAGTGAATGCAATCCAACATTTTTAAAAAATTATTTTTCATTGAATTTTTATGCCTGTCGCATATCAGACTATATGCGCAATAAAGATGAGTTATTAGCTACTGAACTGTTATAAGAGTATTCTATTATCCTTATGGAAATAGTACCGATTAATTTCTTGTTATAATTCAGGATAACTAATATGTCTTTTGAAATAAATTGGTTTAATTTCAAAAGACATAAATCTTCAATTTTGGTTATGAATTTTATATTCTGAATGAATAACATTACAGGAATAAACATTTGTTCTCTTAATTAATTGCTTTATTGAAATACCTATTATTTTCTCTACCACTTATATCACTTATTATTGACTAAATTAACATTCACTAAATATTTTTACCATAGAAATACATATGGAGAATTAATGGAAATTTATTATGTTTTATTACTGCACAGACGGATTTTTGTCTGTCTTACCTTTTAATTTTCTGATAGCTTTTATTCATACACATAGAAGAACATCAGTTGCAAATATAATTTATTACATTGAAGATGGATTTTGAAAGCCTTTGATCGCATTGACATAATTTGACCTTCCTTTTAAAATGTTATGGACTGGACGAAGAAAACTTCCAGCAGCAGTGTCCTTCAAATTATAGGTTTTTTTTTTTCAATATCAGGAAGTAAATAAAAATAAGAGACATACATGCAAGTGTTTAAAAGATATAAAACTTTAAAAAAATCAAAAGCAAATAATTTTTGTTGGATCTCATAAATTTTAGCTTATATTGTATTAGTAAAAAATAGCTTTTTTACTTTTCGTAAACTTTTAAGACAAATTTTCTTATTTTTGGAAGCCATAATTGTGTTTTAAATCCATACATATAAGACAATAATAAAACGATTTAAATCGTCATATAAAATCAAAGGAAACCTAAATAATCCTTAATGTTGTGAATTGAAAATATAAAGTAAGATATTTATAGATTGAACTTACAGCGATGTACTAATCAAAATTATTAAAAGAAATGGCAATTTAAACGTAATAAATAATTTACAAGAATCATTTCTCTTTTAGAAAAAAGGAAATGAAATAAAGACCAGAAGACATTTCTTATTTGCAAAATGCAATAATAGCGAATATATAGGGGATTCTAAATTCAAACTAAATTCTTTCAACTGAAGAATCTGCAATTTTCCATTAACGCTAAAATGAAAACAATATTTTAGGAAACACTTAAATTTTTTCGGAATCTTAGTACTTATTTAGAAGGAATAATATGAAACAAATTTATTGAATTATATTGGATATCATGTGCACGAAACTCCATACAGAATTTATGTGCATGACATTCATACATTTTAATTACAGTTTCCCAAAATACTGCATACAAATTTAATACTCTATGACAATATTTTTCTTTCAATTTATACAAAGTTGTATAGAAAATTAGTTTTTCAAATATTTTTGCTCTGTCGCAATTAATCATTAAAGTATACAGTCATTCTAGAAATTCAATTGATTTTCTAAAATTATATACATTGATGGGAAAAAACTCCCAACACCAAGAAAAAATTATTGTACAGTAATGAAATTTTAGGAATACATTTGTCTAGGTAACATATTTAATTGATTAAAGTTTCGAGATCACAGGTAGAGACATTTCAAATGTGAAATGTTTGTACATTAGTAACCGGTGTAACCACCAGCATTTTGAATGCAAGCATGCAAACGTGCACGCATTGTGTCGTACAGGTGTCGGATATCAGGTTGTGGGATGGAGTTCCATGCCTGTTGCACTTGGGCGGTCAATGCAGGGACGGTTAACGCTGGTTGTGGATGACGCTGGAGTTGTCGTCCAATGATGTCCCATACGTGCTCGATTGGATAAAGATCTGGTGATCTAGCAGGCCAAGGCAACATGTCGACACTCTGTAGAGCATGTTGGGTTACAACACCGGTATGAGGGCGAGCGTTATCCTGTTGGAAAACACCCCCTTGAATGCTGTTCATGAATGGCAGCACAACAGGTTAGACTGACGTACAAATTTGCAGTCAGGGTGCGTGGGATAACCACGGGAGTGCTCCTGCTGTCATACGAAATTAACAAATTACAAACCATAACTCCAGCAGTAGGCCCTGTGTGTCTAGGCCGCTGACAGGTCACTAGCAGGCGTTCACCTGGCCTCCTTCTAACCAACAAACGGCTATCACTGTGACCAAGGCAGAACCGGCTTTCATCAGAAAACACAACAGATCTCCACTCCGTCCTCCAATGAGCTCTAGCTTGACACCACTCACGTCGCAAACGGCAGTTGTTTGGAGTCAGTGGAATGCTCTGTACAGAGTGCCTGGCTCGGTGCTGTCCTTGAAGTAACCGATTTGTAATAGTTCGTTGTGTCATCTCGTAGCCCTACAACACGACCTCGTTCAAACTCAGTGAGCTGTTGATAATGGCTTCTTCGTCTTCTCAGATGCATCCTTGACTGACATTAACCCACTGCGTCAAATCTCAACTGTAAATAACGATCACGAACCTTACAGCGCTTATTTAAAGCAAACCTCATTTGCATGTTCATAGTGTCGCTACTAGCGCCACACTGACTTGCGTAGCTCAAAATTTGAATCGAAGTCATCTTTCAGATGTATAAACACGCCTACCAAATTTCGTTTATCTAGCATTGCTCCTTCTTAATGTTGGGATTTTTTTCCATCAGTTTATATGTATTTAGATATATGCTTTTTTAAATGATGCCAGTTTGAGGAATAATGTCTTAGTAATACATAGTAGCATAATATAACATAGTGTAATATAACACTGTACGAAATGTTATAGTGAAATGAGATTAAAAAAACAAACTATTTTCATGTATTTTTATAAAAGTTTGAAAGAATGGTATATATGATCAGCAATTTAAGAAATGAAATCTAGAAAAATAGTAAATTTATGAAATCAAACTCAATAAAATATTTATTTTCAGTGATATACATTTCTTTGAGAATTATACGAATGTTAAAGAAATTTTTTATTAACTTTGATTGAAAACGTCTTGTTATACAAAGCGTTGATAAAATCTGTTTTGACGTCTGCTTACATTAGAAACTTTTGTTATCAAGGATTTTAATAGCTGTCCTTACAATACAATAAAAATTGTGTCAACATGTATTAATGTTACTTTTGGATACTATAAAGAGGAATATGCAGATTATAAATACACACACACAAGCATATATATATATATATATAAACCAAAACTTTTATTGATGGTTTCTTTCCTACTCTGTCTTCAACATGTTATTGTTTCTTATGGAGAATTAAACTTCAGTAATGGAGCAATACTAAAATAACTTTTCTCTTAATATATACTTCATGTTACAACTTTGAATTTTTTAAAAATTATTTATTCACTTTATCTTTAAGTTAGTACCTACATGAGGAAAAAATCGAAACTTTTGGTAGTAATTAATTATAAAGTATACCTCTTTAAAGATATGAATATTTACCGTGGTTTCTGATAATTAAATTTTAAAGTTCTTTGTTCTTTTAATTTTTATATTCCATCTCTTTTCTACTAGTTGTTTTTTCTCAAGAATGGGCTGATTCTAATGAATATTAAATAAAAGTAAGCTTTTATTTTTATTTACCCTTTAATAATATTCTTTGAGGTTTTCTAACCTTCAGAAAGTAGAGAAGGTTTCTTTATACTTTATTATTTCAATTTTCGACTAGTGTTTTACTTCATTAAGCCTAATTATTTGCTAATTAATGAACATTCCTTATTTTTGTTTATGTTTGCAAATATTCAAACAAAACACATAGCAAATTCGCAGTCAAATTTAACTAAACTTGTACCACAACTTTTTTCAAAAAGTTAGATTCCTTATTTTAAGTAATATATTAAGCAAAATTTGGATTCTTATTATAATTGAAACATTATAGTTTGTTCAGACAAGCCTTTCAATTTTTAACGCCAATTAGTACATTATTAATTTTGTTGAAATTTTCACAGCTTAATTTGAGCTTTATATATGTCAGTTCTAGAAATGCGAAGGAAAATCTGAAAACATGACGAATATTCAATTACAAAACATTATTACTTTCTTGTGAAGTTAGTCTCACCAGGAGATAGAGGGATTCACAAATATTTTTAATCAATGCCAAATAGTTTACAGGTCAATGAACCCTAGGCTTGGCGACAAATTCATCAATTTTTGAGACCAAATGTCGTATTAGGCAGTTCAAGAACTATGAGAATACCTATATTAAATCAGCTTCCTAACATTATTCTTTAAATATTACATACTTTGTCACTAAACCGGCATAAAACTGGGGGAGCTAATCAGTCTATTGAATTATTTTTTTGAAATGTTGATGGCAAAGGTATTTCTTGTTGCTGTTGAACTGATATTTATCTTTGTATTGATAGTTTCTACTAGTTTTTTGTATACATCCCAATGCTTCCTTTGAGGATAAAGCCTTTAATCTATTAGCGAAACAATTATGCCTCTCACAGTGTATCAACATGCCGATTTTCAAAGTAGTATGCATTTTCTACAAATCTTCTCACTCTATTCTATTCATGTGTCAGCTAGTTTTTTTTTTTTAATGTTTTTGAGCTTGAAGAAGTTTAGTAGTTTCATGCGAAATGAATTATTATTTACGAGGGTTGATCAAACAAAAAATACAAGGCGAAGTAAAAATTCTTGATAAAAAATAGTCAATAGTCTTACATTTCAACAATCTGTCTGTGAATGTCCGATGAGGACACATTCTTGGCCTATAGAAATCGGTTAACGACTCATAACTCCTTGCGAGACCACTTCTCTTGACGTCACTCTATTACTGTAGCATTTCAAGTTTCAGTACTAACGCTATCTGTTTGAACTACTGGTGTGGGGCGACTACCGTCATCTGTATCTAATCTGGGCAACAATATTCTCATCTACAATTTCAACTTTCCAAATACTGCTGATTGTAATCTTTTTTTCGTGGGGTGGGGGGAATCATCACTCGTATAAATGTTCAAGTTTTAAATTACTTATATTAACTTCCCGTTTTAAAGCCACATTAGAGCTATTTTGAGACGGACCTCGTAACTTTGAACCACGGTCAGATGACGAGGACGATACCTGAGCTGGCATTCCTCTTTCCAGAATTCCAGGCTACACCAGTGGGTGGACGTTTGGCCCTGACAGATTTAAAGTACACCAGACCCGCTTACAAGCCGATTCTTCGGTAGAATCGGACATCGAACCTGCAATCCTCCGGTTCCGAAGCCGTGACCATACCACAAGTAAACGCGGCCTGTACAAATGTTTATAGGGGGGGCCATTAAAGGTGTATAAATAAAAAAATCGTATAAACAACCTTGAAAAATAAACAAATTAATGCGACTAATGGGAGTTCATTTGATGTTAGTATTACTGCGCTTCTCGTTTATTTGTAACAACGGTCTGTGGTCAATTTGAACGTTTGGTCCAAATGATAAAAGAGGGCATTTTTTGCCACTATTATTTAAATTGAAAGTTTATTCCAATATAATAATTTGTACAATTTATAAATTGCTTTAAAAATAAATTTATGGGCAATTATATAATTTCGTTACTTACATATTCCAGTAGGCAATATTTAAATACTGATTTCATGTCCTTGTAACATATATATACTATAAAACATTAAAAAAAATTAAAACCCTTTTCCTAAGTCAACAAAAATTGAATCGAAACTAATTATGTCGAAATCGAAATTAAAATTTAATTCGGAATTAAACAACAAAAAGTTCGCAAAAATGAAATGTACATGAAATAAAATCTATTTATGAAACAAATCTAAATTAATATAATTAAATGAACGAAACTAATTACGGAAACGAAACTAAAAATTGGAAAATCCCTTAATTTGAATCCTTTTCCTTATGATGACCCTAGAGAAAGTCTTCGGGCCGAACTCTTTTTCTATTTGTTGTAATTTTGATTCTATTACATTCCTTTTTACGCAACTTATATATATATATATATATATATATATATATATACATATATATACACTGAAGTGACAAAAGTCATGGGATAGCAATATGCAAATATAAAGATGGCAGTAGTATCGTAGCGAAAAAGTATAAATGCGCAGTTCGTTTTCCAAAGCTTTCATCTGTGTTCAAGTTATTCATGTGAACAGGTTTTTCGTGATTTATGGCGGCACGACGAGAATTAACAGACTTTGAACGTGGAATGTTAGTTGGAGCTAGACGCATGGGCCATTCCATTGCGGATATCGTTAGTGAATTCAACATTCCGAGATCCACAGTATCAAGAGTGTGCCGAGAGTATGAACTTTCAGGCATCACATCCCATCATGGACAGCGCAGTGCGCGGCCACCTGCTCTTAACGACCTAGACCGCTAACGTCTTTGTAGAATGGTCAATGTTAATAGACACGCAACACTTCGTCAAATAACTGCAGGAATTAATGTGGGACGTATGAGGGACGTGTCCGATAGGACTGTGCGGCGAAATTTGTCTTCCTTGGGCTATGACAGCAGAAGACCGGCTCGAGTGCCTTTACTGACAGCATGATATCGCCTGCAGCGACTCTCCTGGGCTCGTGAGCATATCGACTGGTCCCTAGACCAGTGGAAAACCGTGGCGTGGTCAGATGAGTCACAATTTCAGTTGTTTCGAGCTGATGGTAGAGTTCGAGTGTGGCGCAGACCCCACGAAGCCATGGACCCAAACTGTCAGCAAGGCACTGTTCAAGCTGGTGGTGACTGCATAATGGTATGGGCTGTTTTTACATGGCATGGACTCGGTCGTCTGCTGCAACTGAACCGATCATTGACTGGAAACGGTTATGTTCAGCTGCTTGCAGATCACTTGCAGCCATTCATGGACTTCACGTACCCACACAACGATGGGATTTTTATGGATGACAATGCGCCATGTCACCGGGCCAGAACTGTTCGCGATTGGTTTGAAGAACATTCCGGACAATTCCAGCGCATGATCTGGCCACCTAGATCGACCGATATGAATCCAATCGAGCATTTATGAGAAATTATCGAAAGGTCCGTTCGTGCCCAAACTCCTGCACCTTCCACACTTTCACAATTATGGATGTCTATACAGACAGCATGGCTCAATATTCCTGCAGAGGACTTTCAACGACTTGTGGACTCCATGACACGTCGAGTTGTTGCACTTCGCCGAGCAAAAGGAGGATCGACACGATGTTAACAGTCATCCCATGACTTTTGTCACTTCAGTATATATATATATAT
>JAPMOQ010056783.1:0-11571 GCA_026543055.1 Argiope trifasciata | reverse complement strand
GAAGTAGGTATCGAGGGACGCTGGGGCTATTTTGAAAATGCAGGCCAAATGCGTGATATGGTACAAAATCATCTTCTACAAATTTTAACCATGATAGCAATGGCCCCACCAGCAAGCCTAGACGATGAAGACATTCGCAATGAAAAAATCAAAGTATTAAAAGCCCTGCGGATTATCAATACCAGTAATGTTAGGGAAACGACAGTGCGGGGTCAATATGCAACAGGGTTTATTGACGGGAAAAAAGTACCCGGTTATTTAGAAGAAGATGGGGCCAGCACCACGAGTACTACCGAAACGTTTGTTGCGATTCGAGTCGATATTGATAATTGGCGTTGGGCAGGTGTTCCGTTCTATCTACGAGCCGGCAAACGATTACCGTCCAAAACATCCGAAGTCGTTGTTTATTTTAAACGACCAGCGATTAATTTATTTAAAAGTTCTTACAAAGAATTACCGCAAAACAAACTAACTATTCGATTGCAACCCGATGAAGGTGTCGATATTGAAATTTTAAACAAAGTGCCAGGCCTCGAAAATAACTCCCGCTTGCAAACGACCAAGCTCGATCTTAGTTTTAATAAAGCCTTTCATCAACCGATTGCCGATGCATACGAACGGTTATTGCTTGAAGTGATGCGCGGCAAGCAAGCGCTTTTTGTTCACCGTGATGAAGTTGAAGCAGCGTGGAAGTGGGTTGATTCAATTATTAATGCCTGGACTGCCATTCAAGATGCACCTAAACTGTATCAAGCGGGAACGTGGGGGCCAGTTTCATCGGTTGCACTCATCACTAAAGATGGCCGTGCCTGGAATGAATTCGAATAAATAGGAAATATATGTACACGTTACACACCTTTTCTTCAAAAAATAAACTCAATGTGGCACTCGCTGCGGCGATTACCAAACAATTAGATACAGCCATCACCTTGAGAGGAAAGGCGTCGTTAGCCGTGTCTGGTGGAAAAACACCAGTAAACTTATTTAAGCGGTTGAGTCAAAGCTTGATTGATTGGTCAAAAGTCACTGTGACGTTAGTGGATGATCGCTGGGTCGATGAAAGTCATGAAGCGAGCAATACGAAATTAGTTAAAACGTATTTACTGCAACATTCAGCCAAAGCAGCGCAATTAGTGACTTTAAAAACGCAGAGTAGTACGCCATTTGATGCGGAGAATGACGTAGAAAAACTAGTTCGTCAACGCCTGACACTGCCTATTGATGTAGTAATTCTTGGCATGGGTGACGATGGGCACACGGCTTCACTTTTTCCTCATGCTGCACGCCTTGCCAACGGTCTTGATATGCATTCAGGTCGCTTATTTATAGGCATCAAACCATTCAACGCACCCCATGAACGTATCTCAATGACACTGCCCCTTATTTTGTCCAGTCGACACCTTTATTTACATATTGTGGGGGAAAGCAAAAGAAAGACACTTGAAAACGCGCTGGGAGATGATGACATACAAGCCATGCCAATTCGTGCTGTTTTGCTCCAAAAAAAAACACCCGTTGAAATTTATTGGGCGGAATAACGTTATTACCGTGTCTACAGTGTGATGCGATTTACTCTCCCTTACGAATCCAATATTCATAGGGGGGATGATCCGTTTGTTTATGAATCAATTGGTGATCCAAATGCCGACAATAACTTGTTATGTCGCGTACCGAGGCAGGATCGTCAGCAATAACATAAACTATTTCCCCTGATTGCATCTTTCGCATTGTTTTTCTAATCAGCATAATCGGCTCCGGACAACGAAGACCCAGTAAATTTAACTCGCAATGCGTCATGGTAGGTTTATTGGTCATAGGCTATTTCAAAAATAAATTTTCTAAATAGTGAGGAACCGCATCATCAGTATTGGAACCAATGACTTCTAGATGCGGTAATTGCGTTTTTAGCATTTGAGGGGCATTTTGCATTATGCACCCTTTACCGGCCAGGGATAGCATCTCAAAATCATTCATCCCATCACCAAAAGCAATCGTATCCTTTAATTCATAGCCAAGCAATTCGGCAACATATTCAAGTGCCATTCCTTTTGATACCCCTGCCGCCATCACCTCTAAACAATTGACAGTCGAGAAGGCGAGGCTAACGGTATCGCCTAATCGGTCTTCAATTTGCCGTTTAAGATTCGCCAAATGCGCATGTTGATTATCGTCGCTCGTCGTAAAATACATTTTTGCTACATCATTCGTGGGGAAGTCTTGAGGATTAAAAAGTCGATAACTGAACGATGACGCTTCGAAAAACGACAGTGAATACGAGTCTTCTTTGTTAATTAGCCACTCATCGCCTCGGTATATGTGCGTATGCACCAAGGGGTCGTTTATCGCAATTTGCGCGAGTTCAACCGCAATGGTCTGTTGAATGCTTCGACTTAAAATAAGTGCACCCTCACTGTTGTGGACTCTCGCCCCGTTAGAAGTAATCATGTACGCGTCAATTCCCACGTTATCACGCAGTTGAGCAACATCGATATGATGACGACCCGTGGCGAAAACGAAGTTAACTTCATGCTGTCTGAGCGCTTGAAGTACAGCTTTAGTGTAATCGGTCAAACGGTGATCCGGATTCAGTAACGTTCCATCTAGATCAGACGCAACAATTCGGTACATAATCATCTCTGGGTTTTATTATTGTAACGGCCATATGAATATAATACACCAGCCACTTAAAACTCTCAATTCACTCAGTTCTATATCGTGATTTCATGTCAGTGTTAACAGGGCGTTATTCTGAAACAATTCTCGGCGTAATAAAAATGACAAGCTCTCTCTTTTTGACTTTTCGTTGCTTTTGCTTAAAGAGATGCCCAAGAATGGGTACCTTGCTTATCACGGGAACCTGCCGTTGACCCGCATTGCGATTTTGTTGAAAAATCCCGCCAAGAACTAAGGTTTGTCCTGGTTTGACAATTACTTTCGTTTTGATTTCCTCAGTATCAATCGTTAGCGCTTCACCGCCGTCGGAACGCTTTAACGGTTGCCCCGCTGAATTTTGACTAATCAATAGATCCAAAGCCAAATAATTATCTTTGAGTACTTTTGGGGTCACTTCCAAACCCAGCACAGCCTGTTTAAATTCAATGGCCATTGTGCCATTTTTTCCCGAAGCAACTTCATACGGTATTTCCGTTCCCTGCCGAATGGATGCCGGTACGAGATGCGTCGTCAATAAGCGTGGGCTAGCAATAATTTCTACCTGATTTTCTGCTTCAAACGCAGCGAGTTGTAATTGCAATACATTCTCGGCAAGTGTGGCTAACGTAAGCCCTAAACGGAGGGTTGGTGAGATTAAATCGAGTGCGGTATCAACGGATTTAATCGTTTGGGAGTGCGTCCCATTATATTCCCAATTAACACCTAATGAAGAGAGACATTCATCACTAATTGTTACGATGTGTGCGGTAATTTCAATTTGTTGTGGTCGTTTGTCCAATTGGCGAATTAGCGTCAAGATCGGTGAAAAAAAAGATTCTTCTTCATAAATAATGAGTGTCGATGATTTAGCATTAAAAAAAACCTTTCCTTGCTCAGACAATATACCGCTTTCTTTTAGTAATTTTACGCCTTCTTCACCGTCTAAATGATCAAGTTTCACTGAAAGATACTGTCTATCCGCCAATTTTTTTTTAAAAAATGGATCGGGTTGGTGTTCATGGTCGGGTCGAGTTGCAATGATTGTTTCAATAGGGACAACAGAAAGAATGATGAATAAAAGACTGTGCTTACCCATAATATTCCTTGCTACTTAAAATGAGAGAAGTATCAACAAAAATATCAACCGATCCTGATCGATTCTAATTTCAATACGGTGAACCCCAATGGGCCAATTCAGTTCGGAAAATTGCCGCAAAAATTCGATAAATTGCTGATAATACCCGATTAATTCAAGTTGCCACCCGATACGCTCTTGTTGGCTAATCAAATTGATTTGCTTAAGAAGCAAGCCAGCCTGGTAACTCGACGTCATGATGCTCGCCTCAATGGTGCCCTGCTCAAGTGGTGGCGGTGTTTGTAAACCATTGAGTTCACGTATTAAGCACGCCTCAGTTGGCATTCTTTCCAATTTTTTTTTCAACACGTCAAGTTGATTTCGCGTATCCAATTCTTGTTGATTGACGGCGTTCATTTGATAGCGGTGTACCATGATGACAATGCATCCGGCAATAAAAAGTAACAATGCAAGAATACTGACCAAAATGAGTTGTTGCTGCCAATAGGGCTTTATCAATAAACGAGCACAAAAGTCGTTACGCACTGTGGTGTTTTCCTTTTATAATTGAATGACTATTTCAAAGAAAAGCGCGTGGTTTTCTCTGCGTACTACGGTTAACTGACAGTCCGTGGCGAAAGGGAGATGACGCAATGTTTGCACCATCTTTTTTAAATTCCTGTACTGTCCGCTCACGCCTGCGACGCGCACTGTCTCTTTTTGGTATATTAACCCGGTTAAACTTAGGTTAATGGGGAGTGATGCGGCCAGTGCCGTTAACAGATCAAAAATGAATGTATTGCGTTTTTCTAATCGTTGGTGACTTTTTTGATTTTCCCGTCTGCTTGCGAGCTGTTGCTTAAGTTCACCAATCCTAACCACATCATGTTGCTGCATTCTTTTTTCGTTTTTTAACTTTTCTAGCTGCATAACGCTTTCTGTAAGCTGTTGATGATTGGTTTGCCAAAGTATAACTAGCACCCATAGTGTGGCGGAAAGGTACACAAACAGTGAACAAACGTTGAGAAGTATACTGAATCGAATTCGTTGCTTTCGCCAGGGTAATAAATTGAAATCCAGTTTACTGGGGTTGACCTGTTGTTTGTTATTGTCCTCAAGGTCATTCGTTTTATTCCGTCCTTGATTCTCTGGTCCAATCGCCTTGAGCTTTAACCCATACTCACTAAAAAGTGCTTGCCAGCCGACGATAATCTGTTTGGAGGCCACAACGATGGTCAACTGTTGCTGAATGATTTGAAAATCAAAAGCGACCTCGTTCAATGGAAGGGAAAATAATTTAGGCAGCAAAGCAAAAACCCATTTATTACGATCCCGTTTTGCAAGCGTGGGTGGTAATGTGACAAACTTGACTAAGGTGTATTCTTCATCTAAGAAAAGATAGTAGAACGCTTTTTTACCCACCCTATTGATCACCGTTTCAATTACCGATTGCAAGAACACTTTATCACTAATAAGACCCTGTGTGAGTACAGGCTTAGGTAAAGGAATTGAGAACGTTTCAATCTCGTTGGCTTTGCTGACAGCGATAGCGATTTCAGTCGTTCGAACCGTCATAAAAATGTACTTTTTCGGCACTTTAGCTCCTCATTAAATATGGTCCGCTCACTGTATTGAAAGCCGTCATCTTATGAGATCATTTCCCTAAAATGCTGTGCATTGGTTCTCAGACAATCGCCTAAATTTACGTCAAAATCACCCCAATTTCGATAAATTAATAAAAAAACATTGACTGAGTTAATGAGTTCTCTATAATGCTTTTCCACACGGCGAGGGTGATTAGCTCAGCTGGGAGAGCACCTCCCTTACAAGGAGGGGGTCACTGGTTCGAACCCGGTATCACCCACCATCACGCCGTGTGATAGTAAACACGCAGCGCGTTGGGGTGATTAGCTCAGTTGGGAGAGCACCTCCCTTACAAGGAGGGGGTCACTGGTTCGAACCCGGTATCACCCACCACTTTTTGGGTCGTTAGCTCAGTTGGTAGAGCACTGGACTTTTAATCCATTGGTCGAAGGTTCGAATCCTTCACGACCCACCATTCTTTCTTTTATTGTCATTATCGCTTCCAGTCTTTTTCAAAAAATGATTGATTTACCAGACTACATGGCGAAGAAATCTTAAAAACCACTACCAAAATTAGCCATATCGGTTACACTAAACCCATTAACTCTTATACCGCTGTTAATTTTTATGTTGACTGGTCATTCGAAAAAAACCGATACAAATCAATTTATTCGTTTTTTAAAGCCCTATTCCACAGCGATTTTCAATCGGAAAATGCTCATTTGTGTTTTTACCGGTTTTGCCTCGGGGCTACCTTTATACCTACTCTTACAATTGTTGCCAGCATGGCTAGAAAGTGAAGGAGTGACGATTAAAACAATCGGCATTTTTACCCTAGCTCAGCTTCCTTATGTTTGGAAATTTATTTGGTCCCCGTTGATGGATAACAGCTCACCACTGAATATGGGAAGACGGCGTGGCTGGATGTTTATTACTCAAATTAGCTTACTTGGGCTGATTGCCTGTATGGGACTCTTTTCCCCCCGCGTTGATATTTTACTCATTGCCATCTTGAGTTTCGCGATTGCGCTTTTTTCAGCGACGCAAGATATTGC
Organism: Argiope trifasciata; assembly: GCA_026543055.1. Classification (NCBI taxonomy): domain Eukaryota; kingdom Metazoa; phylum Arthropoda; class Arachnida; order Araneae; family Araneidae; genus Argiope; species Argiope trifasciata. The sequence goes on along the minus strand of JAPMOQ010056783.1, from coordinate 5,205 downwards.
TTTAGATGCATTTCGGCGTGAATTATTATCCGATGATGAATTGGGTCTCGGTAATAGCATCCATATTAATGCTTATCGGATCGCTGGGCTGGTGCCTGGCTCATTGTCGCTCATACTGGCCCATTTTATTCCTTGGTCGTCTGTCTTTTTGGTAACGAGTCTTTTTATGCTTCCCGCCATTATGATGACTTTGTTAGTAAAAGAACCCATTAATATCAAAATTAAAGCAAAGAATTGGCAAGCCATTTTTAGCGAACCGCTGTCCGATTTTCTTAATCGAAATGGCTGGAAAACGGCTTTTCTTATTTTGGCTTTCATTTTTCTTTATAAGTTAGGCGATAGCATGGCAACCTCCCTTGCTACCCCATTTTATATGCAAATGGGCTACAGTAAATTAGACATTGGGCTTGTAGCTAAACATGCAGGACTGTGGCCGAGCGTCATTGGTGCACTTTTAGGGGGCATTTTTATGATAAAACTCGGCATAAATCGGGCACTTTGGTTATTTGGTATTATTCAGGTGGTTTCCATACTTGGCTTTGTCTGGTTATCGCTTCAAGGCCCGTTTACAGAAATTGAGTTGAATCAACTTATTATGCTAGCGACCGTGATTAGTTTTGAGGCTTTTGGTGTTGGGCTAGGTACCGCAGCGTTTGTGGCATTCATTGCAAAAACAACCAATCCACTATACACCGCAACCCAATTTGCTCTGTTTACCAGTTTCGCTTCGATCCCCCGCACAATTATCAATTCAGCAACTGGGGTGATGGTTGAAGCATTCGGGTGGACCAATTTTTTTTGGCTCTGTTTTATTTTGGCTTTTCCGGGTATGTTGCTTTTAATCAAAGTTGCACCGTGGCAACCTGCTCGTCAAGCAAACGCCTGAGCAGCACTGCATTGTGTAAGGCAAGACATTAACGTAATAAATCTTGCCAATTATCCATTTTGTCACCTATTGAAACAATACAAAAATTCCAACCAAAAAATAAGGGCGGCAGATATTCTGTTTTACTGAATAATGCTAGACTAAGTAGAAAGATATTATTACATTGGAGATACCATGTCATCAAAACACGCCCCGCTGCTTATTTTAGGTTCGGGTCCTGCGGGCTATACCGCCGCAATTTATGCTGCGCGGGCAAACTTAAAGCCGATGATCATTACCGGGATGCAGCAAGGTGGCCAATTAATGACGACGACAGAAGTTGAAAATTGGCCGGGCGGCAATGCAGATCTCACTGGGCCATTTTTGATGCAGCAGATGCGCGCACACGCAGAACGGTTTGAAGCAGAACTGATTTTAGATCATATACACAACGTAGAATTATCTACGCCGCCTTTTAAATTATTCGGCGACACGGCAACTTATACTTGCGATGCGCTAATTATCGCGACCGGTGCCTCTGCTCAATACTTAGGTCTTGCCTCCGAAGATGCGTTCAAAGGACGTGGCGTTTCTGCCTGTGCAACATGCGATGGGTTTTTCTATCGCAATCAAGCCGTGGCTGTTGTTGGCGGAGGAAATACGGCTGTCGAAGAAGCACTCTATTTATCTCATATAGCGAGTGAAGTTCACCTTATCCATCGGCGTCAAACTTTCCGAGCGGAAAAAATATTACAAAGTCGGCTGATGGAAAAAACAAAGGAAGGCAAAATCATTCTACATACTGATAAGGTAGTGGATGAAGTCCTCGGTAACAGTTTGGGTGTTAACGGCATACGCCTTAGGCATACCGTTAAGACTAACGAAACAGAAACCTTCGCCGTGATGGGTGTGTTTATCGCAATTGGACACCGGCCTAATACGGCCATTTTTGAAGGAAAGCTGAAGTTAGGCAATGGCTATATTAAAGTAAAATCAGGGACAAAAGGCGACGCGACCCAGACGAGTGTGTCTGGCGTGTTTGCTGCTGGTGATGTCATGGATCCAGTTTACCGTCAAGCCATTACGTCTGCTGCCACAGGGTGTATGGCCGCGCTGGATGCAGAACGCTATCTCGATGGATTGACTCGACACTCATGACATTTGACCAAGCTCAACAAAAAATGCTCCTTAAGTGGCTAAAACAACAGGCTAAAGTAGAAGTTCAGGGTGCGCGATTTTCAATATTGCTCGGTCTGGTTAGTGGGTTGTTGATTGTATTACAGGCTTGGCTTTTAGCCACGTTATTGCATTCGCTTATTATTGATAAAGCCGAGTTTCGTGAATTACTTCCCTATTTCTGTGCCTTAATGCTCACTATTCTCCTTAAAGCCGTCACGAATTATTGCCGCGAACACGTCAATTTTGCAATTGGGATCAGTATTAAACGCGCGATACGTAAACAAGTTCTTGATCATCTCGACCACCTTGGGCCAGCGTTTATTAAAGAAAAAAGCACCGGTGCGTGGAGCACGTTATTAATTGAGCAAATCGAGGATTTACAGGATTTTTATTCACGTTATCTGCCACAACTTAAATTCGCCGCGATGGTTCCGTTGCTCATTATCTTTGCTGTTTTATGCTTAAACTGGGCAGCCGCACTCATTTTATTGATCACAGCACCACTTATCCCCCTATTCATGACGTTAGTGGGAATGGGGGCCGCGGATATCAATCGCCGTAATTTTTTGGCATTACATCGATTAAGTGGTCATTTTCTGGATCGGGTAAAAAGTATCGAAACGATTCGCCTCTTCAATCAAGGCAAACGACAAGCCGCAGAAATTAAGCTTGCTTCGGATAATTTTAGAAAAAAAACCATGGAAGTATTACGTATGGCCTTTCTTTCGTCAGGCGTACTTGAATTTTTTTCTTCAATCTCGATTGCTATTGTCGCCGTTTATTTTGGTTTTTCGTATTTAGGCCAACTCAATTTTGGGGCATATTCCACCACCGTGTCACTTTTTGCCGGTTTTTTTACCCTGCTCCTTGCGCCGGAATTTTTTCAGCCTCTACGTGATCTTGGCACGTTTTATCATGCCAAAGCACAAGCAGTGGCAGCCGCTAATGCAATTCATGCCTTTCTTGCCATTCAACCGTACCAATCAATACATCTTATAGGGGTTAAAAATCAATTCACATCGCCGCTTAACCGCATTGTTGCGACGGATCTCATTATTTTGACGCATTCAGGCAAACACCTACTTGGCCCACTTTCATTCACGCTACACGCCGGCGAGCATATCGCGCTAGTCGGCAAAAGCGGTGAGGGAAAGAGCTCGTTAGTTAACGCGCTACTTGGTTTCCTCCCTTACCGGGGTTCACTAGCGGTGAATGGCGTTGAACTTAATACCCTTGATATGAAAAGTTGGCGATCCCAACTAAGTTGGGTTGGTCAAAATCCTCACCTTCCTGCCCACACTGTTCGGGATAATATTTTGCTCTCCGATCCGAACTGCAATGAAGCACAATTAACGACAGTGTTAAAAAAAGCGTTTTTAACAGATTTCATTCCGACGCTTCCCGATGGCGTCGACACCAATATTGGCGAAGAAGCGACACGCTTATCAGTTGGTCAGGCGCAACGTATTGCTATCGCTCGTTCGCTCATCAAATCTAGCCAATTACTTATTCTAGATGAACCGACGGCAAGTTTAGATAAAGGAAGTCGCCGCATTGTTAATGACGCATTAAACGCCGCCTCGATTGGGCGCACAGTGATTACCATCACCCATCAAAAAGACACACTCAACTCGGTTAATGCAATTTGGCAACTCCATGCGCAAAAACTCGTGGTTACAAAGGTTCATTCATGACTGTTTTACTCCCTTTTTTTAAATTTTATAAACGCTATTCCATCCTACTATCCGTTGGGATGACTCTAGCCTTACTGACACTGTTGGCCAGTGTTTTCTTACTCAGTTTATCGGGTTGGTTTTTAGCCGGCGCCGCAGTGGCGGGATTCTCTGGCGCTTATACCTTTAATTATATGTTGCCTGCCGTCGGCGTTCGAGGTGCGGCCATTACGCGAACCGCATTTCGTTATGCCGAGCGGTTAGTTAGTCACAATACCACCTTCAAAATCCTTGCCTTTCTCAGGGTGTTGGCTTTCGAAACCATTACACCACTGAGCCCCGGACAATTAGAACACTACCAAAAATCAGAGTTACTCAATCGCTTTATTGCGGACATCGATAACCTTGATCATTTTTATCTCAAACTGCTCTCACCTTTTATCACTGCCCTTATCGTGATTGTGGTCATTTATTTTGGTGTCAATTATTTTAATCCAACATTAGCGTATTTCATCACGAGCGTCTTGTTGTTAACAACCTTATTCATCCCATTGCTTTTTTATCGGGCTAGCAAACCCCTAGGAGAACGATTGATTCACTATAAAAGTGATTACCGCAAGCAAATCATCACGTATTTACAAGGCCACCACGAGCTGGCAGTATTTGATTCATTGACGCGTTTTAGGGATGTTTTGGATGAAACCGAAACGACATGGTTAGCTCTGCAAAAAAAGCAAGCAATTTTAGTCCATCTTGCTCAAAGTATGGTTATCGTCATTGTCGGTTTTCTCACGCTGCTGGCAATTTGGCTTTCAATAGAAGTAGGGATTGACTATCATTCGCCGCTTCTTGCTTTAATTGTATTTGTTTGTCTTGCAAGCAATGAAATTTTAGCACCACTGCCCAACGCGTTTATTTATCTTGGTCAAGTGATTGCTTCAGCAAAACGCATTACCGAATTGTTTCAACAAAAACCCGATATTATTTTTAAGAAAACACGTGTGCGTGCCATTATGTCTCCTTTTTCCGTTACCCTCGAAAACATCACTTTTCAGTATCCAAAACAGCTGACTCCGGTGTTAACGAACATCTCGATACGCCTTGCACCAAAGCAGCATGTCGCACTGATTGGCAAAACGGGCTGTGGAAAATCCACATTATTAACATTAATCACTCGCGGTGCATCGCCAAAAAAAGGTCAAATTTATTTTAATCATATTCCTATTACTGACTTTGATGAAGGTAGTTTGCGGAGTATGATGGCTTGTGTGCCGCAAAAAATCGATATTTTGAATGACACCCTTCGCAACAATCTTCTCATTGCTGATGAGTCTGCCAATGATGCGCAGCTTAGTGAAGCATTACATCTGGTTGGCTTATCTAAACTTCTGCATGATCCAGAAGGGCTGTCTCTTTGGCTCGGCGATAGCGGGCGTTCATTGTCCGGTGGAGAAATCAGGCGCGTTGGTCTTGCAAGGGCATTGCTTC
>JAPMOQ010056782.1:0-11160 GCA_026543055.1 Argiope trifasciata | reverse complement strand
ATAAATATATTTTCTATATTTAATCAAATTTGAAAGAAAATATTTTAATATCGCTTTTAATATTAAACTTAAGAATTTCGAACAAATAAAAAATGAATCAAGAGATAAAATAAACAGTTTCTTTCTGAAAGAACAAAAAGCTTTACAATTCTAAAAAAAAGACACAATCTAATATAAAAAAAAAATAATTGTTTCTATTTTGCATAATCTTGAACCCTTCATCTTATTTCGTTAAAACATTGCCAAATGATTGATTGATTGCACATAATATTATTTTTTCAGCGTCAGCAATGCACCAGGTACTAGCTAGTTGCGATATAAAAAAGTATAAATGCTGAACGTGCAACATTTCTTTTCTTTTTTAAAAATTTTCATTTTTATCTTTAAAAAATTCAAAGTACAATAAATCACTTAAACTAAAACTCAAATCCGAATTCACTTGCCTTTTTCTCACTTATTTCAAACTAGCTATTACCTGCAACTCTGCTCACGCGGAAATTTTGATGTATATAAACGAAAAACTGTCAAATAATAACAAATAAAAGAATTAAACCTAACCTAAAAATGATACATTTAAAAGCATAAGCATATACGAAAAATATATCACATAAATACAATTTTATTACAAAAACACACAACTGACGTAAAACAATTTATTTGCATTGTATGCCCAAAATAAAACAAAACATCAAATCAAGTCCCTATTTCTTTCAAATCAGGATAAATCCATTTCATTTACTGATCGAGACTGAGATGCCTACAATAGTATTTTACACATAATTTTAAAACTTTTTATTTAATTGAAAACACGGTTGTCAATATGCGCAAACAATTGATGTCACGGCAATCCCGATCGAACTTTTAACGCCAGTTGGCGTAACGCATATGTCTGACTTTCCTGCGCCATTTGCAGTAATGCAATGCAGATTAGAAGTTGTATATTTTCTTTATTCGGATTTCTTTTAGTTTAAAAGTACTTCAGAATGAATTCAAAAGATCAATTCATTGACAATATTTCAATTAAGATACATCAAAACCTATGGACATAAATAGAATCGTTTGAAATAATCGGTCGAAATTCTTTTCAGCCGCAACTCAGTTGGGGAAAAAAATCTTGGCCCTTACTTATCTTTGGAGGGATTTGGCCTCAGCTTTTTGGCGGGAAAGTTAGTTTTTCATGAATAAAAAATGAACCACTCAAAGAAAAAGAATAAAAATTTGTTCTATTCCTGACTATAATCTATCTTTGCGCGAAATGTCATCCAATTCTATTCAGCCGTTCTGGCATGATGTATTAAAAAACAACTATCTATCCAAACTATCACAATTATATTATTATAGATGACACTCTAGTCACAGACGTCATATCGTGAACTCGCCTATGGTACGCGGGTTCTTTTACAGTGATTAAAAATTACTTTCCTCTTAAAAAACTATAACAGTAATTTCTACGAGAAGACAAGTCAATCTAAATACATATTAAAATTTAAATAACTGTATTTCCCAAAGAAAATAATTCAGAGTCTTTTCAGCTGCCTTTAACGACTCTTTTCATTTTTCTAAGCTTTTTTATACATTCCAAGCCGAGTTGAGTTGTTACTGCTTCATCAAAGATCGCGAATTCACGCGACACCAGTACAGAGAATTTAAATACTGAGTAAATTTAATTAGAGAAGAAAATAAATAAAAATTACAAAATGGTTTATTTATGAAGAAATATTGAAGCTGTTTCATATGAGTCAGGTTGCACGAAATTTCAAATTCTTAATGCATTCGAAAGGATTAATGCATAAACCTAAAGACTCGCCCATTGCTACAAGTAATAAGTATCTGACCATGAACTTAAGACAAGTTAATCATTTAATTATAACTAGTAAATTAAATTCATAATATAAAAAGAATAATATTCATCTGATAATGATAAAAGACGAAAGGGTGTTTTAAAAAAAAAAGGTTCTCAAGTACAACATTATGCTCAGATTTTTTTAAATATTTTCTTACATTTTTTTTTTCAAATTTTAATAGTATTCGATCGGGTTTATGAGCATTTTAATGACTACAGAACACATTAATTCAAAAAGCCGATCTGAGAAGGTTTTATATATCTTTAGACTCAACTTCTCCAGATTTCCTATGAACAATCGCCGCTCCATATAACACAGAGCAGCTTTAAAAGGAATCAAATGACTTAGTTAAATAGTCTGAAATAGAACAGTATTTATAAATAAAAATGTTTGATTTAAAAAATAGTGGTAAAATAAGCAAAACGTATAATGATAAATAGTCTTTGAGTATATCGTTTATGGGCATAGAACTGGTGCAAAAATTTTCTTACAAAAACTCTTATTTAATTATTAAGATAAAGTTAAATTTAAAGCAATTTAATTTGAGAAAAAAAAATTAAAAAATAATATTTAAAAAAATTTGTTCTTTGCGAAGAATATATCAAAACTTTCTCACATGAGTTGTTATTTATGAAAGTTCAGAGAATTCTTAATGCAGTGTAAAGGATAAGTTCGGAAACATGCGCAAACAACATTACAGAATCTGTGTTCAAATTCAATTAAGTTAATACGTTATAAAAAAGAAAAAGCAATTATCTTGACACATCGCAACAAGGAAATTGCATTGAAATCTGCGAAAGTATTTACAAAAAAGTAAATAAATATGTAGAGCAAAAAAAAAAAAAAAGGCATACTAATTTTTTAAAAGAAATCTACTATTGCAAATTTCATGTTATCAAGTGAGAATATTATTATTTTTAAAAACATTTAGTTCAAACCGGTTTGAAATAATCACGAGGCCTCTTTTTCTTTTATTTCACTTATTCATTCCAAAAGGAACTTTTTAATTCCACTTTTATTAGAATAGTGATACTCTGGTCATTTCTTTCTTCTAATTTTGTTTGATGCCTCAAGTTCAAAAAGGCTGAAACAAGCAGTTTTAGCAGAAGGAAAAATAGAATATGATTTACAGATAATTATGGTTGGAAGTTTAAGCTTAGAAGACAGAATCACTTTCTTATTCGATGCTTGATATATTTGCAGTGTATTGTTTGCCAACAGATTCTAAAAACCTCCGCAATTTTGCGCATGCGTCATTATGTGTTTAATTCGGTAATATAGGGGGTGGGTGGAAAAGGATGAGTTGTTTACGCTTAAGAAGAAAGTATATTGTAAATGCAATTTCAAACTGTAATAACAAATTTTTTATAAATTCTATAAAATGGACTCCAGATTTTCATCAACTTGTTTCCAAAAGAAGTGCTCTTGAAAATTTGTGTAAATTTATTATTGACACAATTATTATATTTATTATTGACTGATAAATTTTCTTATTCTTAACTTATATTTTCTTTTTTTATTTTATTCCTATATTAATCCTTCATATCTGTTAAATTTTCTTTTGTCATTTGTTAAATACTTACTTCTGTAAGCCCCGTGTAATACTTTGTGGTGCACGGGGATTTTACAAATGCTTGAATTTAAAAAAATCAAAATTCACTTGTATTTTTCTGATTTTTTTAAATGAAGGTCCATTCACGGGCGCCACATGGTATACTCGCTCGTATCACACTTTTTTTTTTTTTTGCTGTGTTTGAGAACTTTTCACCTTGTAAAAAACACTATAACATATAATTCTACGTCAAGACAAGTTAATCTATAGGCATATTCAATTTAAACGACTGTATTTCCGATAGAAAATAGTTCAGAGTCTTTTCAGTTTTCCAAGTTTACTTTTTAATTCCAAGATCGAGTTGTTACTGTCTTCTTCAAAGATCGCAGATTCACGCGAAACCAGTATTAAGAGCTCAAATGCAGAGTAATTTTATTTTGTGAAGGAAATGAATAAAAAAAGACAAAATATGTTACGATTTGTGAAGAATATATTGAAGTTGTTTCATATGAGTCGGGGTGTAAGAAATTTCAAACAATTCTTAATGCAGATTATGTCAGAAACCTAATGACATGCGAATTGCTGCAAGTAATAAGCCTCTGACCATTTACTTAGCATTCAATTATAACTGGTAAATTACATTCTGGAGATAAAAAGAATGATATTCATCTGATAAATATAAAAGACCAAAAGTTGTTTTAAAAAATGCTTTAAAATACTGACATAATTTTTGTCCTATCAAAGTAATATTCGAATGGATTTTTTTAACCTTTCAGAGCTACCAAACACACTATCACGAACACTGTAATGTTCATCAGAAACTTTCTCGTAAATCACTTGATTCAGATTCTCCTAAAATGAAATTAAACATCGCCGCTCTGTATCACACAAAACCAGAACTTATGGAACCGAAAATAAAGGCTGAAGAACTATAATCATTTTAATTTATAATATTTACATATAAAAATGTTTTGTTTAGCAATAGTGGTAAATTATGCGAAACATATAATAATCAATAAGCTAAGTATATACTTTATGATAACAGGAGTGGTTCAAAAGGTTTCTAAAACATCTTATTTAATTATTAAGGGTAAGTTAAATATAGACTAGTTCAGTTTGAGAAAAAAAATCCATGAATAGTTTTCTACTTTGTGAAGAATATATTAAAGTCTTCTCATATGAGTCGTCAGAAACGAAATTTCAGAGAATACTTATTGCAGAGTAAAGGATTAAAGCTGATGCGTGCGCAAGCCAGATTAAGGTATCTGTTCGAAATTAATTATGTTAATAAGTTACAAGACAGAAAAAGCATTTTTTTTTTTGACAAATTAAACAAAATTAAAATGAAATCTGCGAATTTATCTACAAAAAATAAATAAATAGTAAATATGTATAATAAAAACAATTCTATTGTAAAATTTTAGAAACTGAAATTTACTATTTTCATTTTCTCAAGTTATCACGTGAGATACTTATTTTTGTTATTATTTGTCTTAATTTATTTGCTAGTGTAAACCATTTTGATGAATGGCGATACATTTCTTTCGGTCTCCGTTCCTATATACACATAATGATTATTTTTTTAAACTTTCGTTTTGAATTTTTGTAGCTGACAAATAAAATTTTAGATCTCGACCGATTTTGACAAGAATAGAAACAATCAAACGACGGCAAAAAAAAATCGTTTTCCTAAATATTGATGCTGGTGTAATTTAATGGCCTTGGAATTGTTTCAAACCAATAAATAACTTAAATTAATTAAGACAATTCTTAAGATACCAGAGAATGTGCAATTAGGAAAACAAGTTGGAACTTTAGTTGGCTATCGGCGCATGTGACAATCTTTTTCATTATTTTCTAACAACCTTATATTAATTAATTGGAATTCTGCCTGAACCAACAATCTTCAAAACATTAACAAACAATATTTTAACTTGTTTGGTTTATTTTTCAGGAAAAAGCTATTCTGTTTAATATATATAATGGAAAATCCATACTATGGAAGCCGATTCCAAAATAAAGCTACGTTAGCAGGCTATAGATACTTCAAAAGCTGTACTGGGACAGCCGACTCTAAAATAAAATAAAAATGAATAAATCACCAATTTTCTGCTTAAGTATTTTGAAGCTTCAACAATTTGTTGCTTTCAAATCGCTTCGAAACCCTCAAGCGAAATCCAAATCATGTTCTCACATGATAATAAAATAAAATAAAATACGTAAAGAAAACTTACTTTCAACATTGTAAAGAAATTACCAGTTATTATCATTGTCATTTTTAAAGATTGTTTACGAATCAACACTATCTTGAAACAAAGTTTAGTGCAACTCTATAGACGTGTTTTCATGGAGCAGTTGCAAAAGGATAGCGGGACTTCCCTCTGATATAGACGTAACTTTTTGTGTCATGGTTGTTCTTCTGTCTGTGAGTTGTGTGTATCCTCCTTCCTGTACAAAGGGATTGTACAAGAGAATGTGATGCAAGAAGTAGCTAAGTCGAAATCTTGGCCCTAGTTGGTGCTACTGAAGAAAACAAGAGACGCTCATTCAGATTTAAATAACTTACAGTGTCTCTCAGCGTGCTTGTAAAGTGCCATTAGCAACAAGATCTTTCATGGAGTAGAAACCGATCATCCGTCAGTAGCCCGATTGTTTAGTCTAGATGGATTGGCGTAGTCTTCGTAGTGTCTCATAGTACTAATCGGAGTTAATGGCTCTTTTTTTCTCGAGGAATTTTACAAACAGCCTCAATTGGACGGTGATCTTTATAGTGGATTGTACTCTGTCCTACGCACGCGAGTGTCCATGCAAGCTCTACACCGAAGACCGCAATCTTATCTCTAGTTGCTACGTTCTTCCATAGCTGCATAGGCAGATATGTTAACGGTAACGGCTTTACGACGTTTCAATTGAACACCTCTTATAGCAAATTTTGTTATTTAATGAGTTTTACAAGAATCTATTTCTTACAATTAGTTCTGTGCTTTTAAGAAATAAAAGGACTTTTCTTTAAATTTTAAATAAAAAGTTTGTAAATGCGGGCCAATTGAAGACGAAATTGTGTATTCCGTACTAATTTCTAACAACTGCAGCAAATTATAGACCATACATCTCTGAGTTATCATTTAAGACAAACAATGCATTGATTTGAAAGATATGTTAAGCAAGTTAAATTCATAATATAAAACCAAATATATTCATTTGATTATGATAAAAGAAGAAACAATAGTAATAAAATTTGTTTTCAAACATAATTGCATCATCAGTGGTTTTCGATTTTTATATGACTTATTTGTTTTCAAAGCTGTGAAACATTCGATTAGATAAATAAACCATGCAGAAACACCAACACAGTATCGCAAACAAAAAGAACTTAATTTTGTTCTTATAAACTGCTGGATTCAGATTATCTGTAATTCAAATTAATATTCGCCGCTCCTTATAATAATGAACAAGATTGTAGAATTGAAACATGTATACTTGAATGTGACCAAAATGTGCAATAGTTATATGCATCATTATTTTGTTTAATAATAGCGGTAATTTATGCGAAATATATAATGATTCGACAAATTATCACAAACAGTAAAGAAAGTAATAATGGTATGGCAAGATTCAGAGTCTGACAGAATTCAAATCACTTTTGGCCATTTATTTATAAAAGAACTGCATTGAAGAGTGGATTCTTAATCACAAAATATTGCACATGAATGTGCAAATGTTATATGTAGTATTATGTTGTTTAATAATAGTGGTAGTTTATGCGAAACATATAATGATTCATATTCTTAGAACTGCAGAATGCTTCTTTCAACCATTAACTGGTGAAATTTCAGGCCTTAACTGAGGAGATGCCATTTTGAGGTGAGGATTTTCTAATAAGTATACCAGTATGAAAATCGGCCAATATATTCTGCATATATTTTTCTCGATCTATAAATATGTCTCTGAAATTTTTCAAAATATATTATCTTTGGAAAAAGTATTTGCGTTGGAACACACATTTTCTACACAAATTACTTGCTGCAACAGAAAGTATTCTTAAAAATATATTACTTTTTACTTTTGCATCATATTTATTTTTTTGGGCACAAAGATTTATATTAAACAATAAAATGTAAAATTCAAAACAAAAAAATGTTTGAAAATTTCAAAAAAAAAAAAAAAAAAAAAAATACCGTGGGTAAAATTTATTCTTTTTTTATCGGCTTGTGTGACTTTTATAGCCCGGTTTTCTATTGCATTTTTAACATAGCTGTAAGATTTTTTTTAAAATCAACGTATAAACTTTATATATATTTCTCTTGGTATATTAATATATTTTATAAATTTTTCAGAATGCTTTATCACTAGAAAAATAATTATGTCTGAACATACATATCAGAATATATTGAATGTGAAGTTTCATCGAAAAACTTCTGCATAATTATCTTTATCACGAAAATCACTTTTTGCTTCATTTAAAAATGTTTGGATCACTGCTTCATAATAGGATCGGTGAATTGTATATTATTCCAAGGCCCATGTTTACTGTCAACTTTTAAGTCTTGTTTATGACTGAGACACTAACAGGTGGTGCGATCTTAGAGACAGCGTTCTACGAAAAAACTGAATTATTTTTAAAAAGCATCTGCTAAAAGCTGTTGGAAAAAGCGCACGTGTATTTGAGGTTACGAATCAGGAAGATACAGGCGCATCCATTTTTTCCAGAGAAAAATTACTTATGTTTGAACACACATATTAGAATCAATTAAATGTGAACTGTCACATGCGGCGATTTATCGCCAACTAAAGTTGCAACTTGTTTTCCAAATTAAACGTTTTGTAATTATAAGAATTATCTCAATAATTTTAAAGCATTAACTAATTTAATCCGGTTTGAAACAATCACACAATTATAAAATTACGCAAAACGTAGAAATTTAGAAAACGATGCTTTGTTGTTGTTTGTTTGTTTCTTTTCATGTCAAAATCTGTCGAGGTACAGAGTTTTCTTTCTCAGCTTAAAAAATTCGAAATGAGCTATTTAAAAAATTATCATTATGTATATATATAGGGATAGAAACCAATAGAAGTCTCGTGATTGTTCCCAAACTGATTAAATTTATAAATAGATTAATTATGACAAATATTAAAAAAAATATTCTCACAAGATATTCTCAAATTTGAGCGAGTAAATTTCATTTAATCTTATTTTAATGTGGTTACCTAATGTGTCTTAAAAATTCGAACATGTTATCACAAGAATGTTTACCGTAGTTCTACTAAGGTTTTCACGTAACTTTTCACATTAATGCTGTCATCGCGGATTTGTAAGTTCATATAAACCTATGAAAGGATTTTTTATAAACTTAGTAACATTCTGCCTTTTTTACAAATGATTGCTCTTATGTTTGGAATCTACGAATGAAATTTTTTAGTCTTTAAAAATTCGTAATTTTTAAGATGGCTTTTTATTTATATGCTAGAAAGCAAGAAGCTCAATTGAGGATCATCATTAATTAAATATTTCAGATATAAAAATAAATGTAAACATTGTGCTGAATTTTGCATACAACTGCATTTTATAATTTATATGTTTAACTGAATTGCTTTGAAAAAAAAAAAAAAAACCCAGTTAACGCAACGTTATTTTACGACAGACAGGTAACGAAAGATTTTTAAAAATATTTTTTATATGGCGATTGAGAATGAACAAATCAATGCACAAATTCTTTTAATGCATTTGAAATTGAAAAGAAATGAAGAAATATATCATCCCTAAAACAATCTCCTAAAATATCCATTTTATCACCTTCTTGATTGTAGAGAAGGGTGCCCATATTTGTCATGAATCTAGACATTTTGTTGAATATTAATTAAACCTACTCATGTAGTCTCCCAAACACTTTCTCGAAAACAATCTATTGTGTTAAATTTGAATCCAAGAGAACCTACTATACCAAATAAATAGTTGGTTTTTCAGCTAATTTTGGTTATTTCACCGATTATATAAATCCTAAAACCTTTATCAACACACCCATATTGGATCCAATCAGTTTAATACGAATATTCATTAATTTATTTGCCTGATTGAATCTCTGTTCAAGTCTCAAGAATTTTTAAATAATAAATATTTAAATAGAATATCTGTAAATGCGCACAAATTATAGACAAAATTGTGCGTTTTGGACTAATTTCCAAGAACTTAGGTAATGAACCTCTGAGTTATTGTTTAAGACAAGTAAAGAATTCGATTTTAGACATGTTTATCAAATTTAATTGATAATATAAAATACAATAATATTCATTTTATTAAGATAAAAGACGAAACACTATTCCTAAAAATTGATGCCACTGAAAATGCCATCAAATTCTCAAACATGATGGCATTTCCAATTTTTATTAGAATCTCTTACGATAAATTGTTTTCATAGCTAGGTAACGTTCGATTAGATTAATGAACATTGCAGAAATACCGTCACATTGCCATTAACAGTTAGATGTTAATTATGCTCTTATTCATAAATTTCTGGATTCAGATTCACAAGCATTCAAATCATTTGTCACCGTTCCTTATAATAAAGAACAGCATAAAATTTCTGAAAGAGGTATTTGTTGATGTGAGCAATAAATGTACAATAGTTATATCTCACATTATATTCTTTAATAATAGTGGTAATTTATGCGAGACATATAATAATCAAACACACCATCACTAACAGTAAGAAGTTCATTACGCTCTTATTCGTATATTACTTTTTTCCAGATTCTCCAGAATTCGAATCCCTTTCTGCCATATATATTTCTATATATTAAGGAACGGCATTACAGAACTGATACATGTGCTCTATATCTTGATCAATGTTTGTGCTCTATACTAACTAGTATTTTGTTTAATAATAGTGGTAATTTTGCAAAAAATACATTGATTCATATTCTTAGATTTATTGTTTAAGAACAGAACTGACGCAGGTGGTTTCTTTTAACCCTTAACTGGGGAGTTGTTTTATAAGAGTCGGAATGTACGAAATTTAAAAGCATTCTCAATGTAGAATTAAACGATTAAAGCAGAAATTTAAATGATTAAAATTGAAATCTAAATGATTAAAGCAGAAATTTAAATGATTAAAGGAGAAATTTAAATGATTAAAGCAGAAACATACCGACGAAAGTATTTCTGCACGTAATAAGCCTCTGAGAATTTACATAAGGCAAGTAAAGAATTCAATTATAACTAGTGAATTAAATTCATAAGATAAAAATTATAATTTTCATCTGACGAGAGAAAAGAATGCTTTAAAAATCGCTTTCAAAGATGACATCATTACTCTCGGTTTTAACATTTTCTGATAACTAAGTAGCATTCGATTGAATGTATGAAGCCTTAACTTCAAGAACTATTGAACACGTTAGAACAAACCTTATGATATTAATCATTGAATTTTTCCTAAGCCGCTAGATGCTCATTCACAAGAAATCAGATTAAATATCGCTGCTATATATCATATACAGCAGCAAGGAAATCAAATACAGTTGCTAACACGGTAATATATTTTATTGCTTTACAATATTAATATATAGCATTATTTTTTTATAGTAGTGGTGTATTATGCGAAACATATAATGATTAAAAGTGTTTATGTATATAGTTTATGAACGGTTTCTTCTAAAAGCCGTTATTTAATTATTGAGAGGAAGTTAAATATAAAGCAGTTTTATAAAAAAATATAAACATTCCATGAAATTGTTTCTACTTAGGGAAGAATATATTAAAGTCTCCCC
>JAPMOQ010056779.1:0-22778 GCA_026543055.1 Argiope trifasciata | reverse complement strand
TTGAATGTTCATGAATTATGTATACCGCATGAATTTTTCAGTCTTAATTGAATGTTCATGAAATATTTAGTTCATTGAGTAGAATTTGAATTGCGATTTTTATATACCTTATTTTTACTCCCGCAAAATTTGCTTTCATATCTAAATTTATTATTCCCAATTTTATTAGATAAACACCTTCAGGAATTATTATGTTCCATTAAGATGAACGCATCGCAATGAAAATCCTTTTTCATTTAATTAATAAATTAGGCGACATACCCAAAATGATTATTATTTATCTTACTTTATTGATTTAAATAGTTCGCGAGACTGTTAAGGACTTGCATCGCTTTATTTTAAGGCATAAATATATGTTGTCACGTTTTATATTCCAGTACTTAAACAAATGGCTCTCATTCTTTCTATTCTAAAACATTTTCGAATATAGTCTCTGCAGCAGATGTTTTTGAAAATTTAGAAAGAAACGAGAAATTTCATTTTTAATTCACACTAGATCTTGGTAGTCATTTTATTTAAAGACAAAAACTGATCGTTAAGTTTTCCTCAGAGTATTTGCTGCAAAAACTGTATAACAAGTTTTAAAAAATCCTTAAAAAAATGCGCATTGAATTATATTATATAAATTTATGAAGCGAATACTTTAGGGATGATCATTTGCATGACTAATTGATTGATTGATTTATACTTGCAATTTGATTAAATAATTGAACTTCCTATTAATATACATTCTTTAAGTTATTAGCACTTTCAGTAAGGTATAGCAACATCTACCAAAATGTAATAAAATATTTAATCTTTTCAGGGCGCCACTATCAAAGTAGTGCTAGGTCTTTCATTTGTATAGGCAACTTACAGTCAGTAGAATAGCTGAAAATTTAGCGTCATAAACACATTTGAGACCTTAATTGGGTAGAGAAGAGTACGCGCTTTAGGAAAAAATGCACCAAAATTTCTTACTTTACAGTATAAAAATTAATATGATATACACGCACTCACTCTACAGTATAAAGATTTATATGACACTGCCATAAACTATCTTTATCTATATATTTTAAACGTCGATTACTTTTACAACGAAATAATTTTTGAGTTAAATTCTAAAAAATGGCTACACTTTACAGTAACTGAAAAAAAAGCTCCTATTTGAATATCTTCGCTTGATAATGTATTACTTTCCATTTTTAGTTATCAAAGGATTAAATGTGTAAAAAAAAAAAACCTCAACATTATTGTGTAATTAAACACGCATTTTAATAGTTGGCAGTTCTACGAGCTGCCAACAATTAAACACATAATGGAGAGGATAATGTGGCTTAATCATTCCGATTGTAAAACTTTATATTAATTTTAATAAATTCAAATTAATAAAATTGATAATGCGAATTATTCACTTTAGATTATTTCAGTTCAATACAATCCTGCGTTAAAACAGCAATAACAAACGAAAGGACCAAACATAATCACTTTTCGAATAGCTATTTACTTTTAAGTTAAACGACATTTATTATATTGAATTCAGTAAAACGGGAAGGATTTTTATAGTTAACTTTTAAGATATTTTTGGGTTGTAATAGAAGGAGATAAAATAATTAATACATCGAACAATTACAAAAGACTAACTTGAATTCTCCATTTGAAATTATTTTAGACTTATTTAATTTATGATTAAGTAGCTTAATAACTTTTCAATAAAAAGAAGTAAACTTAATTTATACGAATGGTCAGAGTATATTATAATCCTGCCTAAAATTAATAACCAATTTAAAATCAAAATTTAGATTCAGATTTTGTGTTTATATTTTTTTCTTTACTTCTAACAATTACAATTCTGCAGATATATTAAGTAATACGGTAAGTACACCGCTAATAATGGAAGCGCTGTGTATTTGAGGTCACGATTTGCTTGAAGTAATGAAAAATTTCTTATAGCTCACAATTATATTAGGTTGTTCGGAAAGTAATTTCGTTTTTTCCTGACAAAGGATTTAATTGCATTTTTCGCACCCAATTTCATACTTAAACCGCAAAATCATTTTATGTTTTAAGAGCTGATATAGCAAGGCTTGAGTGTGAAAAAGTGCAGCTGATTCTTCGCAGTAGTTTTTGGATGGTGCCCTTTTAAATATGGAGAGCAATAAACAGCATTTTCGTCATTTTTTTCTTTTTTGCTATAAAAGGTAAAAATGCTGTTCAAGCCAGAAATAAATTAGCCAATATGTGTGGAGAAGATGTGTTAACAGTACATCAGTACCAGAACTGATTTGCAAAATTTTTCCTTCAAATGAGGAGGCCAAAAACCACCTCGATCAGTTTTTTTTTACAGCAGAGACCAAAACTTTTATGAGCGTGTAATCATGTTACTACCAAAAATATGGCAAAAGGTATTAGACCAGAATGGCAATTTTATAATTTAATAAATAATTTATTCATTAAACGAAAATTTCTTTTCATTTTGACAAAAAAATACGAAATGACTTTCCGAACAACCCAATAACTTTGAATGAATATTGTTTCTAATTTGTCGTATTTTAAGATATAGAGAGGGGCAAATTATATTGAACCTTGTTTTACCCAGCAGATTATACCAAATTCATCTGAACCAAAACTAAGACGGAAAATACAGAGCTACTAATTATGATCGATTAAAACTAATTTAAATGCTCGTTATTATTGACGGTTTACAATAAGACTACTTACGATTTATATTATGCTTTTTATATTAAGATTAAAAGTATGATTACAGAAAACTGGTTAATTTATAAAAATAATTTAAGAAAAATTAGGTTGATATTTATAAATTAAAAAGTTAACGAAAGGGTATTTTTATATTTAAAAAAATTTAGTTATTTTAGATGTATTATGACTAAGCTTTGTAACAGAATAAATACCTAGAAACTCTTGGTGCAGAAATGTGGGATAATATCGAATAAAATTCCCGCATGATGTTCGTAAATAAATAAACACAAACAACAACAACATTTACCTACGGACCGCACAGCAGTCTCATGCCAGCTTATAAAAAGGGGTCTGGATGCGAGAGCTGTGGGTTTATGAGAGCCGTTTGTTGGCTAAGTGCCTCCTTTTTCTTTTGCAGGAGGAGGAATACAATACTTTCATAATTTACAAAAGATTCAATCAAGATAATTTCAATTTTAAAAAAATTACAAAACAACAAGCCTTTTTAAAAAGCTTTGTAAAAAATATGACCTTTGTAGGCTGCAAGTTCATATATCCATATTATTTAGCTCATATATTTAATTCTTTTGATTTAAAACACGGAGAAAAGTTATGTAAAAGAATCCCAAGATCTTGCTAATGTCCTTAAATATTTTTTGAAAACAGAGCAGTTCGTCCTTTCAAAGCTTCAATTGAAGTCTGAATATTGCACAAATAAGTCCATTGTCGGACACAATTATTTAGACAGATACTTCATCTTTTCAACCATGCATTCTAACCTCCATAGTCACTGCATCCATTTCCATTGAGTCTCCATGCAATCAGACGTTCGTCGAGAGGTATGGAAAAAGAAAAAAAAATCGATTAATAACAATGTACATAAAAGGAGTCAAAATAACATAAGCACTGAAAGAAAAACCCCAAGAAATTCGGCTTAAACAAAAAGCCACTTAAGTCTCCGAAAAACTGTTGAACTCGGAAGTAAGTTTCTACAGTTTGCATTTGCCATTATGAAGGCAATGAAAAGTAGTATTTGTAATTATTTTTATGAAATATCAGTTCCTCATCTTAAACGGTATATAGCCGAAATATTTTATTGGCTATATAGAAAAATAAACTATATAGCCATAGCAAAAGGTTTAAGCTTTATTTTTTAAAAAAATAGTTTTAAAAATTCATTTAGAAAATTAGACAAGACACAATTGCTGTCATTCTTCAGAAAAATTTTTATGGGCATTATTTTAACAGCAAGTGAAGTTAAATACAATGCATCTGAAGTCAAATATACCTGGAGCTAAAGCAAAATATCGTCAGAAGAAATTAGCTGCTTTTGAAGCAAAACACACGAGTTTAGAGTCTGATTTCATATTTAAATTGAGAAACTTTTACAGAAAGAATAACTAAGTTTGATTCCAGCTTAAAATGCTTCGTACAACTGCACCTAATGTGTTGATGCGACGCTCTTAATCATTTGTGTTTGACTTGCAGAAAACTTTATGCAATTACACATGCGTTTTAAATATAATTTCAATTCTGGGTCAAAAATATTCCCTTTAAAAGTTAAATTCTGGTCACAACTACATGAACTTTGCGTCAAATCCTATTAGGATTATTTGTGTAACCTCATTTAATGGTAGAGTTTTAATCACATACTTTAGTAAAATGACAGCTTCGCAAAACGATAAAAAATTTGTAACCTAATATTTGTATAAAATAAAATTACGAAAATTCATTCAATTAAAGACAACTTTTTTTGTCTAACGATAATTTTTGAGGATTGAAAATAACCTCCAACTTGTCAAGAAGGATAAATTCTTTATAATTTTTTTAAATTCCTCGCAATTTTTACGGGAAAACTATAAAATGCTGCATATGGAAGAATTCATATTTAATAGTTTGATATCATAGAACAAACTTTGTTCCATAATAAATAAAACTGAGGTTGATAAAAGTTATAAAACATGCAAAAAGATTTATTCTAAAATTAGCTTGCTAAGTGTGTAATTAAGTTATTTTCTAATTATTTCATATTGGAATACTTTATCATTCACTGCTGACTGGTTAAACCAGGAATCGTCAAAACAAACAAACAAAAAACAAAAACAAAAAAACCCCACCAAATCAAAAATCAAACAATACAAAATTGAACGGAAAAAAATTAATGAACAAACATAAGAACACAACACCTTCAAAACTAAAAGAACTAAAACCACACACATAAGATGAAAGAAAACAGAGTACTGAAGATTCCCTTCGCGCTTAATGCATAGAAAGCCAACAGCAGTGTCGTCGCTCGCCAAGTCTGCGCCAAAGGCTCCTAATTGGTTGATGGGTTCGCCAGCAATAGACACGGATAAGCCATAATCGCTCTTCTGGCTACATACTATAAGTCAAGCAAATTACAAACTGGTCACAAGGTCAAGTTGTGACGTCCCGGTATACATACGAAAACCCATTAGGAAAAAAGGCGCAGATTGTTTTCTGATTTATTATTTTATTTTCTATAAAGAATATAATATTAAGTCAATTATAAAAATATTTAAAATTTTTACGTACGCAGTTAGATATGTGTGATTTGCGTATTAAGAACTGTTATTCCTTCGAGTCCCAATAAACCCGCATTCGACCCCTTGGCTCAGATAGACCCCTACTGTTGTTAAATACACCCCTAGGGGTCCATATAGACCACTTTGGTAACCCCAGGGTTAAACAGACACTAATCCACTTTGGAAGACCAGTTTGTTCGCCTTGATTGAAATTTAGAGCTGTTAAATGATTAAAATGAAATGCATTTTTTAAAAAAAAATTGCATTATTTGACAAGACTGAAATGTATAAACTCAAATAAACCAGTTTGTAGAAAATTAAAAAGTAGATAGTATACTATAAAATAAAAGAGAAAATAAAAATCCCTCTAATTTATGAGTGGAAAGGAACGTGATTTTATGGTGTTATGAATTTCATCTACATCTTAAAACTTAAAATCATTACCGAGCGAATGCTAGATGAAGCTCAATTTTCAAAAAAATAATTTATGGGCAAAATAGAATAGAAATATTGATTTCATTAAAAATGTTTTTTTAATCGTACGATAACACCACGGCCAATTTTGTAAACTAATTGATTTGGAAGATATGAACATCACTTCAGCATATTTCAACGATTCAGCCTATTTTGTGCTGTCTGAACCTTATTGATTTATTTTATCTCTGAGAAAATGGACTCCAGTGAAACGACAAGCACGCTCGAGGAAATTTCTAACATTCTGAAACTGCAATAATTAAATAAGCCAAGCATTGAATTCCCTGCAGCTGTAAAAAAATTCACTGAAATATTCTGAAATTCTTACGATGAATTGTTTAAATTGGAAAATTTTCAGTCGACTGTAAGTAATAAGAAAGGATTTTTGCTGCACATACGTTAATATTTTATGTATATAGAGTGATTATTAAAATGCTTTAAGTAATTAATAAAGTAATAAAATATTTTATTAGACAATGGGGAATTAAAACAATATCAATTATAAAGGAAAATATATGTTTTATTACTGGAATATAGACATGTGTTGCTTTTTTTCAATAGTTTGATCACAAAATAACTTTTGGAAAAGAAATGGATTTGCCTTATCAGTTTTTTAATAGAAAATTTATGAAATGGGAAATATAGTATACCCTAAATAACACGAAAGATACATTCCAGATTAAGAAAACTCATTTGAAAAAAGTTTAAACAAATAAAAAGCCTCCTTTTTCGGGTTTAGATATTAATTAAAAGGGAATCAACCAATCTACTAAAGTCAGTTTCATGATAAACTTTTGCTGATAGCCTAATACTAAAACTTCCTAATTGAATGTAATTATATTTGAGGTAGAAATTCCCTGCTTGAAACAACGACCTGATCACTTTAAATATATTTGTGACAAAACATAATATTACCTGATGGACTAAAGATCTTGAGCTTACAAAAAATTCAAAGGAGAGCCGTCAGATCTAAACATGATGAAAAAAGTTAATTCCAAGACTTCAAGATTCAAGAAATCGCAAAACAAAAAGTAATCTCTCCGGCAAAAATTAAAAATCTACTTTCAGGAACTTATGCATTAAAACAGCAGACCCCCGACTTAATATTGCATGAATGAATTTAAAAAGGCAACCTTTCACTTCAAACGTCAGTATTCTCAAACAGTCTGAAGAAAGGGATTCAATCCTATTCGCTAAAAACCTTTAGAGAGCCTCTGCTCAACACAGACTAAAAGCCAATATACAGATTCTACCTCATAAGAAAAAGCAATCTTCAGTACCCACAGATTATGAGGATTATGGAAACGGGAAAAGGCGATTCTTTACAGAAACCAAAACAAATGTTTTCGGATTTACCCTGAACTGAAATGGATCACAGGATCTAATTAGGATTATAGTAGAGAAAAGATTTTGTGTTTCATGATAGAGAAAAAAAAAAAAGGAAAGGAACTTGTAAAAGGCCTTAAATTTAACACCATGATAGGGGAAGACTGTTTTCAATATAGAGACAGTTTATATTCAACGTTCCTATGACTCACAACACCATTTCAACTGCTATCCTCTGAATAATGACTTGAATCTTTCTATGTTAGAGTTGATAAAAAGCAATTTTAATTAACATAAACCAATTAAAGAGAAGTTCACTTTAAATCGTCTGGGTCTCTATTGTTTATAGTACAATTATAAAAATTATGAAATATCTCTTATTGTTTATCCAATATAATTCCAACTTGGAAGATAAATGCTCCTTCAAAGATATCATTCCAACTAGAAGTGTACGTAGATGGCTCAAAACTTAGTAACCTAACTATTTACGCCTTCCATGCTTTTGAAAACAGAATTTACGTTGCACGCTAAACTGCAAAATTAAACTCATCCCATACAATTTTCAGGAAAAAGTCTTGCAATAAAATTTAATGAAGCAATACGATGCACCATCACAATGAGGGAGACAACCACAAAGCTACTTGCAATGACAACGAGTCTGGTTTCGAGGTCATTGCATTCTCTTAGCACTCTAATAAAATTCCTATTAAAAATCCGCCTTTGCAACCAAAATGGATTAGATTAAAATACAAGAAGGAATAATGAAAAGGGGTGGCAGAAGACGTAGAAAAACTGCGACAAAGAAAAATACAAAGTTCAACTGCCAGCTCCAAAAAGGTTCTTGAAATTCCTAATCTTGATTATTTCATCAGACAATTTGCAATCAGAATGGCATTAATTAGATATGGAACAACGAATCTACATAATTATCCTCAACATTTCCATCAAACGAACAAAATGGTCGGCCCAGTGAAGAAAGGCAAATTTCCTCAGGTCATGTACCCTTTGCAAGTTTTCCAAAATGTTACAAATTTTACCCACCAGGTGAGAAGTCGATTCCATGCATTATGTGAGCAATCACTTATCGCATTAAAAAGAAACTTAGCATCGCAATGTCCTCTCACTGTTGGTAAAGAGACTTATTTAAAATTCAACAAGCAAATAAAGAATAAAAATAATGTAACTAGTTTGGTTGCGGAAAATGAACAACTTTCAATTAAATTATATGGAAACTATTTCGAATCGAACTCCAGCAACGAGGAAAAATTATAACTCCTTCTCAAGACAAAGCTATTAGGATTCTCAAGTTCAGGACTATAATTTTATATTTCTTACTAACACGTCATTTTTAGAGCATTACAATCTATATTATATATTATGTTATCATTCTTTACACCTGCTTCTTCAGAATTTCTGTATCCTCATTGTTTTAATCCTATTTTAGGAAATAGTTTCACACATTCAATTTATTTAAAAATATAATAGGCTACTTTCAAGTGTCCTTTAAATGCTACTTTCTGTAAATTTTGCTTATTTCATTTGATAGCAGTTAAAAACAGTTAACAGTTTCAATATTTCACCACAATTATTTAGGACTAGCTACGCATCTTAAAATTAATATCTCTTCGACCCAAACGCAATCACATTTACTAATGCAAATATGCATTTCAATACTGTTAAAATTTTATTCTGTATTTGTTTTGTTTGGTACATTTCTCATTTGAATTTGTTCGATTTTGCTCAAATTTTGTTTTCTATGTTTTGAAGGTGTTTGTTCTTATGTTTGTTCATTAATTTTTTTCCGTTCAATTTCGCATTGTTTGGTTTTTATGTTTGAAACCGCTATCTTTTTTTTTTATGACTGTACTTTTTGAAAATTTTGTACTTTGTTGTTTGCATTTCTCATATTCTAAGTACTTTTTCATCAAATTGCCAAAGCTTGTCCTTATCTTTAGTTATCGGATCCTGTCCTGTAATTAATAATTTTTATTGCTCTTTGCAAACCTTTTAGGATTCCAAATATGTTTAACATAAATTGTATTCTGTAAAGAATTGGTCAATGTGCCACTGTTGCCATGTAATTTCGATGGATTTCAATCAATTTCCAAATTGTTAAATAATGTCAAATACCCAGAGGTCTTAGATTCGGCATGCGCACGCTTCCACTTAGAGAAAATGGGTTTCTTTTTCCTACGTATATTCTCACGAACTACAAAACGGAACTAACAAGGTTTTAAATTGAAAGATTTGTATTTGTTGTTACATCTATAAAACGACAGTTATAACTTTTGGTCCAATTTTGATTTCAATCAGATAAAAGAAAGGCATCCAAAATGAAAATTCGATTTTGTAATATTATTATATTAACTAATTATAGTGATTAATCGCCAGATATAGATATTTCGTAAATTATTCGCCAATGGCGGGCAGTTAATACGTATGTACGCTTTCTTTACTAAAAAGCACGCAACTCTCATACAAAAATAAATTGCAAAAAGACTAGAAACGAAGGTATACCTCTCATATTTGAATTTCCATACTTAATCATTGAAAAAACAAACAGAACAGCTCAGCAGTAGTCAGTTACATAAAAGTTAGCATATTTGTTTTATAAAACTGCATTTTAACAGTAGATATGTTCAGTTTTTCATACAATTAAGAACTTTAGTTAACCTCACAAAAATGGAAAAATTCCATGAGCCAAGATTGGGGAAGTTAGTTTTCTTGAATACTTGCTGTACTTTTTTTTAATGCGTATTACTTTTATACATAAAGATTCTTTCGAAAAAGAGTCTCGAACTCGCATACCACCGAGTTTCAAAACAAAACAGATCTCTGAGGAGAGGTATAAAAGAGATGGTGTACTCGTTGTAGACTACAAAATTTACAATGCGATATATTTATTTACAAGAATGATTATCACTTTAATATCTACCACATGTAGTTGCAAAGTGTTTTCCCAACATTTTCGCACAAATTCCCTAATATAGGCTTTATTACTCCAACAACAATAACAAAAGTGTTAGATAGAGAGCAAGGCCGTAAATGCCCAGATTTGTATTTCCAGATAATATAAATAAGGGTTTTGTACCGTTCAGTTTAAGGAAAAAATTGGAGTATGCATTTTGGATACCTTTTGATCAAATGATAAAAATTAAAATTTGTCTCAGAACATTAGTATTATGATCCACACTGAGTTTTATTTATTTAAGCATCGAATATTAATTATTGCAATTACGTGCTAAAAATTATGTACCAAATTTTATTGATATAGCTTCTTATGCTTTGTAATTATCATTTTTACTTGCTCAAGACAAAAAATGTCTTCCGGAGGGATTTTATTTGAAATTTCAGGAACCTATAATTTTTTGATAAAGACAGCATTTTAACTAACTGAACACGCTTTTGAGTTATGGTCATAGGCAGACAAAATTACAAAAATGTGGATTTCTAATTAAGGAAGATTTGAAAATCATCCTTGATTATCATCAAAATGAAGAACCACCGAAATTTGGCGCTTAAATTCTTGAAAGATTACAATACTTCCTTTTTTGTAGGCTTCCTATACTAGAAAATATTTAGATCTATCCTATGCATTTCATTCGAATTGCTTTTTATACCTTCGATATGTAAGGAGATATTGCTATGTTAAAATTTCACTCCCTCCTCTTTGTGCTAGATGATACACCTCTACGAACTCGCCTGTGATTTTTGCACTTATTATACTGTATTTCAAACAAGGTAATATTTTTAGAATATAAAGGAGCAACATTAGATAAGATCTGCAGTGGAATTTTTTTTTTTGAAAATGGTAGCATGAGAATTACAAAAATATTGACTCCCTAAAAAGAATCCAAGATAAAGAAGATTGGATTTTCATGTTGTTACCTAAGAATTAAGAACATTATAATAAAATGGGTTTGTTCAGTTTTGATAAAAAAAATCTTCGAAGTTATGGGGACAAGAGATTAGAATTAAAGAAATGAAATATTTTTCATAAAGGTTCACAGGTTGGCAGACTTTCAAGTTAGCTGGATTATTGATAGCCTCCATGACATTGTAAATTGATTGTGGGTTCTTTTACAACCGAAATAAAAAGTCAATTCTGAATGGACTTTGCTAGCTTCTTTAATAAACGCAAACAAAAAGTAATTTCAAAATAGGGTTATACTAAATGGGATGTGCACTCTATTTTTAAATATGTTACCACAAAACGTCGCATTTAATAAAACGCTTCGTAATATTAAAAAAAAATTAGTGGCATGTTGGTCTTGTGATAGCTTATCAATTTGTCCGAAATCCGACACCAGTACTAATTGAGAATCTGAAGGCCATATGTTAAATTTTCGCCGATTAAGCGAGTTATGTGTTTGGATTACTACATTCGCGCGCACGTGAAAGTCGGAAGGAACCGGATGAAGTGATAAAAATCAGCCTAGACAAATTATAGTACAAATCAACAATGCAAAGTTTATAGCTTTAAAGAAGTAACACCATTCTGGAAGAGGTGCAATTTTTCAGGCACAATCATGAAGTTAAATATTATGGAGTAGGAAATATGCATCTCCGACCGTTAGTGTTAATTCAAGAAATACAGCTGCTGACTCGTTAATTTATGGTAAGATGAGGAAATAAGCAGCTGCGGGAATTCTGCGTTTTACTTTTTAATATCCCTTTCAAAACATTTTTCCTCTTTTATACACGCAAGGCAGAAAAAAATGTATTTATAATAGAAATAGTCCGCATATGTGTACAATCAAACGATAAATGATTTTACGATGACCAACAATCGAAGAAACTGCAGATGAACCATAAATCTTTGACTAATTATAACATGATAAATAAAAATGCATCAAAAACAATATAAACTTACTTCACTTGATTTTTTTAAGAAAAAGGAAATGTTATGAAAGCCGACTTATTTCTTTAGAAACTTTTATTCAAAAAAGTTTGTGGAACAAAAACATTTGCTCCAAGACAGATGTTTTCACCATTCACACACATGTGTATATTTTTAAGATAAATCTTTAACCAAGAAAGTCTGAAATTCATTCAATCATTTATTTCTTATCTAGTTTAAATGACTGCTAGATCATAAATGGTCTTTTTTATCTTTCTTGGGGAAAACTCCAAGACCAAATCGAGATATTTGAGGAGATATTGGCTGAAATGCCAACTATTTTGTTAACGATGCCAACTGAAAATCACAGTTATGAAAAACTAGTAGTGAAATAAAGGAGGTTCAGATCACATAGCAAAAAAAGAGAAAAGGAACCGATAACTCTAATTTATCTGAAAGAAAGAGAAAAAAATGGAAAACAAATTTGAAGCGTCGATAGACCCTGAAAAACTCGAGTTTGGAGTAGAAAATGGGAATAAAGGAGACATATACAAGTCAGTGAAGATGAGACTAAGAGAAAATCTAGTAAATAATAAACTCCTTAAAGATGAATGAAAGCTTACAAGTCCTCTTAAAGAAAAAATCCAGTCAATTCTATAATTATACATTGATGAAAAAAAAAATCCCAACACTAGGAAGGAGCAGTACTAGATAAATGAAATTTGGTAGGCGTGTTTATACATCTAAAAGATGACGTCGATTCAAATTTCGAGCTACGCGTGGAAGTGTGGCGCTAGTAGCGACACTATGAACATGCAAATGAGTTTTGCTTTAAATAAGCGCTGTCAGGTTCGTGACCGTTATTTACAATTGAGATTTGACGCAGTGCGTCAATGTTAGTCAAGGATGCCTCTGAGAAGACGAAGAAGCCATTATCAGCAGCTCACTGAGTTTGAACGAGGTCGTGTTGTAGGGCTACGAGAATGTGTTTTTTCTTTCCGCGATATTGCTGAAAGACTTGGCAGGAATGTATCCACTGTGCATGAGTATTGGCGGCAGTGGTCAAGGGAAGGTACTGCCTCAAGACCAGGTTCCGGGCGGCCACGTGGTACTACTGAGAGGGAAGACCGTCGTATTCGACGTATGGTTGTGGCTAATCGTACTGCGTCTGCAGCTGAAATTCGAGCTGCAGTTGGCACCACAGTGACACAACGAACTGTTACAAATCGGTTACTTCAACCACAGCTCCGAGCCAGACGCAATGTACAGTGCATTCCACTGACTCCAAACCACTGCCGTTTGCGACGTGAGTGGTGTCAAGCTAGAGCTCATTAGTGTACGGAGTGGAGATCTGTTGTGTTTTCTGATGAAAGCTGGTTCTGCCTTGGTCGCAGTGATAGACGTTTGTTGGTTAGAAGGAGGCCAGGTGAACGCCTGCTAGTGACCTGTCTGCGGCCTAGACACACAGGGCCTACTCTTGGAGTTATGGTTTGGGGAGCAATTTCCTATGACAGCAGGAGCACTCTCGTGGTTATCCCACGCACCCAGACTGCAAATTTGTACGTTAGTCTAGTGATACAACCTGTTGTGCTGCCATTCATGAACATCATTCAAGGGGGTGTTTTCCAACAGGATAACGCTCGCCCTCATACTGCTGTTGTAACCCAACATGCTCTACAGAGTGTCGACATGTGGCTTAGGCCTGCTAGATCACCAGATCTTCTCCAATCGAGAGCGTATGGGACATCATTGGACGACAACTCCAGCGTCATCCACAACCAGCATTAACCGTCCCTGCATTGACCGCCCAAGTGCAACAGGCATGGAACTCCATCCCACAAACTGATATCCGACACCTGTACGACACAACGCATGCACGTTTGTATGCTTATATTCAAAATTCTGGCGGTTACACCGGTTACTAATGTACCAACATTTCACATTTGAAATGGCTCTTCTCGCCAATGGCTACCTGTGATCTTGAAAGTTTAATCAATTAAATATGTTACCTAGACAAATGTATTCCTAAAATTTAATTATTGTACAATAATTTTTGCTTGGTGTTGGGATTTTTTTCCATCAGTGTATTTGAAGTAAACCTAGAAGTCGATTCAGCTTCAATAAAGGAAGCAAAATGAAATAATTCACAATAGCAGTATAAAACATGAATATTTGATGAAACTGCATAGAGGAGCAAATTGAATAATGTTATTGGATCCAACATATTTCAGTTATGTTATGACATCTGGAAATTTTAACCTGGCTGGTATAGATTAAATTGTGAGAGAATACGAAATACTAAGGCAATGTTTAAATTTTTACAAGTTGAGGCACTCAATTAAAAATTTCTGTGATCAGGATAAGCACTTTTGTTTAAATTGTGGAGAAGAAAACCCTTATTGTAAAAAACACAAAAAGCATGTTGTAAAAATTATACAAGGTTAAATAACACATTTAAGTTCAATTCTGAAGAACCGTCGTAAAAACGGTCTGATGCATGTTCAATTCGTCAGGGTCAAATGCCCTTCCACTGGAGTGGCGTAGAAGTTGGAGAGGGGAGATGCCAATTTCGGAGTCGCCATTGTCATTCGACTGCGGTTCAAAATTACGATCTCCATACCAAAATACCCTTAATTCAGCGAACGGAACATTAACGTGAATAAAATTAAAACTTTTGCGAACTGGAACTAGTGAAGAAAAAAAAAGATTAATGATAGCCAAAGTATTATAATTATGATAGCCAAAGTGCAATAATTTTTCACCTCACGTTCATTGTATTTTGGTGAAACTCTGAATCGTCTCTGTAGCTTACTGGTGCAAAATTTACTATTTAAATCTGTATTTCGCTGTTTCCAAGCATTATATTTTTAAACATCAACTGCAGGCATTTCTTCTAGTTATAAAAGCATCTACAAGGGTTATGATTCAAGGGCAGAAGATATTTTGCAGAACTATGTCTGCCCATAATTATTGAGCAGTGTATAGTTGCAATTTTGCTTGATTATTATCAAGAAAATGTTTTCATATCTATATATTGTTTCCCGAACGAAAATTTACTGCACATGCTAATAAACTTAGAAAGAATTTCATTCAAACATAGAAAATTTAAAATCTTATTAAATGGGGATTTTATTGCTAAAAACCTAGTTTGTGGACAAATTAGAGAGGATTATTTTTACCTGAAATTTTATTTGTCAAGAAATTATTGAATGAACCTGATTCTCTATCAACCTACAATTGCTTCAAAAAAATCTAATTGTATTAATATCCCATTTAAGAAAAATCTCAAAAGAAAAGAGAAAATTTCGATCGTTCATTCAGACGGAACGCAGTGATTATAACTTATTTACTAAATACGGACATATGGAGTTAACTTCAAACAAAATTTTTGGAAAAGAATGAAATTAAAATATTACAATTTTAGAGACAGACCTCAAAATGCTAGTTGGGGCTTTGAACGAAATTCATTTTACTCAAGAAAATCCAGAAATAGACTAAAACTTTAATTAAGTAAATTAAAGGAATTCAATTAATGGAACAAATCAATATCATGAATTCAGACCGAATAAAACTCAAACTTCTGGGCGAAATAACGAAAATTATGAGCAGAAGGTAAATGGTTGGCTTTGGAAACTTACCACAGTTATGGGCCTTGCCGTCAAACGAAGATAAAACCGAATTTATGGAACTCCAACCCTCAATTATAAATAAATGTTCTTCTATGTATTAACGGTAACCTTTGAAAAAGGTGACCATTTCAAATACCTAGGCACAGTTATTAATGGCAATAATAAACTCGGAGCAGAAAGTGACAAAAGAATAAAAATGGCTAATAAATGTTTCGTTAGACTGAAAAAACAACCGAGTCAAACTTGATCGAAAAACCAAACTAACAGTTTCTAGGACTCATTCTGCTTGTTATGCAAGTAAAACGCGGTCTCTTAACTCGGACACAAAATGTTCAATGAACTTCTTCGAGAGTTTGGGGGTTTTATGGTACAAGAATAAGTATGAAGGCTATACTGCGCCAAGCAAGTTTATTTCTAATTCAAAGTTTAATTTTAAAAAACAGTTTCTAGCGAAGTATTATCATTAGTAAAAAGTTGAAAAATTATAAAATGTCAAAACGAAATCGTGAACTCGTGAATTCAGATTAAGGAATGAAAAACTATAGTTTTTAAAAATACAAAAAGGTTTCTTGTGCGGATCTTAGCCAAGCAACAAGGGCAAAATCACTGCTAGTATTTTGAAGTAAAATCGGTGTTGAGCATTAAAATATGGACATTCCATAAGGATATAAACTGTTATGCCACAATCACAACGTGGGTGTATTGGCATTTGATCATTTAATAATAGATGCCTATGTGTGAATCTAGTGTGACCGATTCTCAGACGAATTAAAACCACGTCAATGTTTTTATATAATTCAAAGAAGGCTAATTTTCTATGACAGGCTTGCAAGTATGAAGGTTGTTTAGAGTTTGCCAGTTTATGTAAAGACAGCTTTTTGCCCTTTTTTTCAAATCGCATGCAGGTGCTTCTAAAAACAAGTTGCGGATTTAGCACTTTTATCAGAATGCTCATTACCACATGTTCCCACATGGGATGGTATCCAGCAGAATAAAACTGTAAAGCCATGAGAGATAATTTTATAAAACAAGTTTAAAATATTTGGTTTAAAAAATAATTTTTATAAATAGTTTTTAAAATATTTGGATGAGTAAGATTCTGGAGCAATTTTAAAGACTGTAAAACACTTAAAGAATCAAGGTCAAGAATATGGCTTCCACTAGATCTAATAAAAATTTCTAATAAAGCATGTAAAACTGGAGTGGTCTCGGCAGTAAATATGGAACAAAATGAAGTAAATTGATGTCATGAAATTTTATCTGGAAAAACCCAACCGAATGAGGCTTGGGGAAATGTCCAAGACCCTACTGCGTAAGAGGAATGAAACACTAATAACCTAGAACTATGTTCAAGGAATAATTTTTGATAAACAATATCTGCTGTGTCCGATTTGCTGAAGTTTTCCAAAGGATTAAGAAAATAAAAAAATTGGATTCTGGAGGAAAACTGTTAAATGGTTGTGGGGATAATTCTAGATGGTTTTTATTTAGTTCTGATAAAATAGCACGCGCCTTTGTTATGGGTTCAAAATTACTTCTGGCTTCTCGCAAACGAAGCAAAAAAGCATAATGCGGATGGCTAGGATGAGATTGAATTCTAAAACAATGATTCAAAGAAAGTATTTGCTTTCTAAGGAGTAAATCTGGTTCATAACCCTAATCATATAAACTTTTAACTGGAGAGGTGTGGAAAGCTCCAGAATATATTCTAAGAGCTGCATGGTAGACAGGGCTAATTTTTTTAGTATGCTTTTCCTAGCTGAGACAAAGATCGCACACCCATAATCTATTTTCGAAAGGATAGTAGCTCTATAAATCCTCAGCAGTCATATTCTGTCTGCTCCCCAAGATGTATTAGAAAGAACTTTCAAGATATTTAAAGCCCTGTCACATTTTTTTTTCGTAAAAAGGTGGGATTGAAACGTCATCTTCTTAACGAAAGTGATTCCTAAGAAATGAATTTCATTGAGAAAAGGAATTTTTTTTACCACACAACATAATTTTAGACACTGGAGGAAGATTTCTCTTCCGATAAAAATGCACTCCCGATGTTTTTGCCATTCAGAAAGTGAAACAAGCCATTTAATTCCGACATGTTCGAGATAAAGATTCTTAGAACTGCATTTGACCCAGTAACAGAGAGAGGACGTTGGCGAACTAGATTCAGTTCTGAAATACACAAACTCTGTAGGCAACCAAAGATAAAGCTGGTTATCCGGATCAATTGGGTTAAAATGGCTTGGCCATATCTGGAGAATCCCTAAAAACAGCGCCCTCAAAACATCCACTTTAAAAACTCTTATGAGATTCTGGATTAGGGGAGACCTCCAATTAGCTGGTTGAATGTGGAAATAAACTTGAGGATAGCTTAGAGGATTAGAAAGCGCTGGAAAGTGTGAGTGGTTGAGACAGCTGGTTCTGCAAGGGGTTGTCTTTATGAAGGTGGGAAAAAGCTTTGCTCCGAAGACGTTACGATTAACAAGTAAGTGATGCTATAATGAAAGAATGAAAATAAATATAACAAAACGCGAATATTAGCAAAATATAAAAAAATGATCAAGCAAACAATCCAAAAGATATTTATCACCTTAAAGAATAAAAAATTTGCCTTAAAAATCATAGATATTATTAATATATACTGAGCATAATTAGGCCAAAAAAAATGGAAAAAAATAAGAAAGGTGAAGACCATAGATAGAAAAAATTAAAGAAATTAGGATTTATATGATTTATAATCAATCTCTAAGATCCTGAGATGATTGAATACTCCCTGTTAGAAGTTGCAGATCTCCAATTTACTACTTATGGATTGAAATGGAATGTTAGTTTACTCAATCAATGAATCAGTGTTTAACAATCGGATAATTTCCTCAGGCTGGAAAGTTGCTGAAATAATCTTATTATCCAAGTAATCTAAGTAAATACTAGTATATCTAAGTAACTACTAGTCTTCCTGATTGTGGGAAGTTTTAGGTTTATGGACTTCCTAGAAATTAATTAATATATTAAACAAAAACCAAAATGAATAAAAAAACGAAAGAAGAAAGAAAGAACAGAAGACGAAATTATATTGATGAAAACGACGGCATTTTATCATTTCATTCAAAAGAGCTTATCAATTTCACAGAAAATGGAAGATACTTGAAACTGTAGTAAACTTTGAATCGAAAGCTAAAGATGATAAACTAATAGCGTGCATAATCTCCTTGGATACCGAGAATGTATACAAAGAAATCATACAATAGCGATAGAATGCATACAATAGCGAGATGTAAAGAATATTCTTGTGAAGTATTAAATAAAAAAAAATTAGATGAATAGATAAACAGCATTTTTAGATGTTCATACTGTATGTACTGTTGCCTAATGAGTTTGAAACTGTAATCCGGGAGTTCTATAAGATTTATTATGGGTCAGAACTTTGAATAATTATGAATTAAATCAATTGAAGGAAAAATCCAGAATATAAAATACAAGCATTCACAGAAGACGAAATTATATTAATGAAAACGACTGCATTTTATCATTCCATTCAAAAGAGCGTATCAATTTCACAGAAAATGGAAACGGGTCATCAATTTGAAATTTAGATTAAATAAATTTAATTATTTAATTATGCTGCTTAGGAGTATTTCTCGTTTATCAGGAATTAAGTTACATGAATGGGTTACTCAAAAGGACTTAAATATTTGGGATTTATTTAATATTAATTTGCCTTTTATGTCTTTCTCGATCATCTGCAATGAAAATTGGAGAAATTATCCAAAAAATGTGACTTACGAAAGTTTACTGTCTGCTATGAAAGATATTTATAAAGATATTTTTATTGGAAAAATTATATCTTAGAATTTTCTTTACGAGACGAGTAAAGTAGAGAAACTTCTTCTAGTCCATATACTTTATTTTCTAAATGTTACTAAGCCCTGTAGAATAGTTTCAACGGAGGAAATTCAATTTTTAACTGACTAACCCCTCCTTCAGATCGATTTGGACAGAGAAATTTGTAATTCAATAGTAGTTGACATCAAGTTTTGTTAAAGAAAAAAAATCAAGCAAATTTCGATTATGAAAACGATATTGTACTTTGAAATGTTCATTCGATTTCATGTAAATATTTTAAAGCTGCCATGGGAAAAGAATGCCGTATTTATACTGATGGTTCAGATACGAAAGACAGGAGTTTAGACTTGGTATTTCAATGACATTTAAAAATATCACTATATATTTAGCTGACTGAAGGGCTATTGCAGGGGTGTTTGTGGGATCCCAAAAAATCCCCTGAAACTTTTACGGACTTACTACCGACATTTTGGAGTTTCGAGAAGGGGGGGGGGAATGAAAAATTACAATTATGAAGTATGGAATGACTTAATTATAAAAGTTCAATGAATTACTTTTTTTGCAAAATTAATAACCATAAATTTTCAAACATATGAACTACTACATTTTATGTAAATATTTTAAATTACCTGAATTAATTCTTTAAAAAAATTATCTAATTTCTGCTGCTTTTTTTATTTTCTAATGTTTGTGCGCTTGTCTTTCTTTTGTGATGAACTTCATAATTGCAGGAAGGTTGACTTTTATTTTCCTCATTTACAGTCGAAGAAATTTCCTCGAAAACTGCACATGCAGAGGTAGAAGCAGTTTGCTTTTCTGCTAATGTAGAAGGTTTTTCAGAGATTTTTATAGGCGACTCATCTAAAATACATGTTTTTAAGTCCTCTTGATATGTTTTCCAACTTCTTTTCATATTCAGTCATTGGATTTTTTGAGCCATATTTTTCACATGAGGTTTCTTTAGAAGACATTAAATCATATTTAATAGTCTGCATTGCATCTAGGGAATCAATCTTAAGAGAGGTTCTATAGTCAGTGACATGTGTATATATTATGTTGAATGCACTTTCCACTAATGGGCCATGGAAGCAGCTAAGGCAGGCTTTGACCAATTTAGCCAATGTAGGATATTATCATTTATGAAATCATCTTTTAAATTGAAAACTTTAGACCAATATTTATCAATTGTACACTTGACTTGATTTCCACTTTCATCAGATGTGTAGAGCATTTCTTTGGTGATATCAATATCACTCTGGTATAACCTTATTTCAGCTTCTACTTTTGACTTTTCACTATCACTAAAAATATGGGACATAAAAGATAATTTTTCAAAAGCTAATATTGTACTGGTTTTACCTCTTAGCTCTGGATCTAATGCTGTAAAACTAATTAGATATGAATTTTTAAGGGGTAATTTCTGTTTCATATGCTGTGCTGTATTAGTATAAGCTTTCATCAGAGAAATTTGGAATTCTTTTGCTATTGGATGATTTTTTGATAATTTCTTCAGGAGAGTGGAAGCTTCTGCACCAGTAAATATTACTTTGCTAGGTAGATGGAATTCTGTATTTGTGACATCAACCTTTAATAAATCATTATAAGATGTGCACTCGATATTTTCTGGCTTCATAAAAAACAGAAAAATTTTGCCATCAATTTGCAAAAAAAGATTACAAACGTATATTCTTTTTCTGATTCTAAATCTATGATAATATCCTAGAGATACAAGAGTAATTACATTGGATATGATTGATAAAATTGTAGATTTTGATTTAGATATAAACGTGGTTTGAAAAAAGAGCACATAATGGTTATTATGGAAATGAATGAACCGATTACCCAGCAAAAAAGGCGTTAGAGACGAATAGAAAGTACTAAATAAAATCTGAAGTAAAGCTAAGAGCATAAACGTATCATAAAAGATTATGGATCTATATAATAATAAAAGACGGTACTAAATGGGATAATTTGATCTTTCGACTGTCAGTTACAAAATCTGAAAAATAATATTTGGCATTCTATTGTTAAGAAAATCATGTACCGATATTGTTATTCAAATTTTATCAACTGTTGATTTATTTTGTTTTATTTAATCTTTTTGAGTAATGCATAACAATTACAGTATTGTAATTTTCATTGTAATAATTGTTGTATAGTTAGTTTGTTATTGTTTCTATTGTTGTGTTTGACTAAGTATTTCTAGAAAAGCTTGTGCCTTATATCGATATGGAGTTGTATATACTCGAGAAATCTGAAGTACTACCCTCGAAGGCTTTGGAAGTTTTGTGGGGTGTTTGCTATTTGAGGTTACGTTATAGCGACGTCATTTAATATCCCATTTAGCTTGATCTAGATTTGTTTATTTTTCCCTTGACTATATCATACTTTTAATTACAAAAAAATTAATTTGTTCAGATTCATTAAAAATGTGCAGATTTATTAAAATATGTTAATATCGTGTTAATTTATTTACAATAAACAATGCAAATAACTAGTATGTAATAATATAAAAATTGTGAAAATTTAAACATATTTTTCAATTACAATGATGGATTTACATGTAAGATTCCATTCATCTAATTTTCAGCTTCTTTAGCCTAATCACATATTTGATGGCAGACAAGTAAATTTCCTGTTCTAAAATTTTAATAAAAATTATAAGGTCACATAATAAAATTATAGCTCATTTGTTTTTTCATTTGTATTATTATTTTCATTTATTTTTAATTATTTAGAAAACGTTTTCACCGAAACTTGTTTTTGAATGGCATTCAATGCTAGTTACTTTTCATTTAAAAAACACTAAGACTGCAAATAGGCTTTTATTTTTCCTTTTAATGGTTCGTTTTTTTAAACTTTTGAATTTTCCACATGATGAAGCAAATCACCAGCCGTGAAAACTGGCCAAATTCTGAAGAACTGCAGAAAAAGACAATTGTTTAGTTTTTTCCACGTTAATGAAACAGAGTGATTGGAAAATATCTGACACAGTAAAACACATTTACTAGTAAAATGTTACGAAATATTTAAAAAAACCATCTCAATTTTAGGAATTTTTTAAAGAAGAGATTTAAAATCCTCGGGAGTAATCTCCGAAACTCGTTCTTGTTTACTATCTAGTATATCTCACTCTTCATAAAAAAGGTCATACCAAGCCGAATTCATGTTTCATTTTTTGTGTAATATTACAAGTTCTCTCAATATCTCGAAAATATGAAATAGAAATCTTATTGCTTTATCTATCTATTGATTTAAAATATCTAGAAACATATGCTCAAAATGCAAAAAGAAAAATGTATACCCAAAGGATTAATCGCCAGATTGGTAACCGATATACCTTATCTATGGAAATGGATAATCGCATTTATTTCAAGACAAAAATGGCTTTTACATTACCTTAAAACTCAAAAAATAATTTATATGAGTTTCATATCTATACTT
>JAPMOQ010056778.1:155891-178618 GCA_026543055.1 Argiope trifasciata | reverse complement strand
ATATATATATATATATATATATATATATATATATATATATATATATAAACAGTCGCTAGGCAACGTCGCAGTTGAAAACAATTATTCAACTTGTTCAATTTCCAATAAATATGTTATTTATAATTGCGAATGAATATGAAACCATTTGCTGAATTATTCAAGTTGAAATACTAAGTCCAATAATCGCCAAGCAATTTATTCGTGAAATATTGGAAACAACGTAGTGTAAAAAGCAGTCAAACATTGATGCCGAATCTTGGCACATTAATGCTGGAAGAACGAAAGCAGTTGCTGTTATTATAACATGATCGCCAAATGCTGACGGTATTGTACAAATGTAATTTAAATAGTAGCCAAATATTTATGTCGTACCTTTTGGGAGTTAGTGCTGGTGCCGCTTTGATAGAAATTCACTCTTAGTTTTCAACAATATCTGGGATATATTAGATTCAAAATTAAAATTCTTAATCTTTGTCCTAAAATGGCATAATATACAATTTATATAAATCAGTTATTAGACATTTATTTCCAAAAACCAAACAAACCCGTATGATATTCTTGGACAATTCAATCACTTTCTGCATTATCAAAATGGAAAAGTGAAATAAGATGCGAAAGAATTTTGAATCAATAGATAATTCAAATTATGTATTAAAATTAAACCTTAATTATTTATAAAATCTCTAACAACCTCTTTCTTTGCAGTTGAAGTGGATTTATGAATAACATCTGCTCATCAGTTATCACACATTTTTAAGCACTTTTTTACACGCAAAGTTTTTGTAAAATTTTAGAGCAAAAACTCGTCCGAAATAAGCTTCGTATAAAGATTTACATTTTTTTTTAATTCACAGAAAAAGGAACATGTTTTTAGTAAAATTTCAACCACACAATTTTTTGCAAAATTCTAGATGAAAAACACATTTGAAATAAGGTCTTCCTTAAGATTTAACGTTTTTTTTTATTTAAAGATTCGAATTCAATTAGAAACATGTTTTTAGTAAAATTTTTCACATACATTTTTTGTCACACATTTTTTATGTTCTTATTTTTTTTGTAAAAGAAAAATTCGTTCTAAAGATACTTTGCATAAAGAGTTAACTTTTTTTTTAATTCAAAGAAAAAGAAACACGTTTTCATAAAATTTTATACTTACATTTTTTTTGTAAAATTCTAGAACTGAAACTCGTTTGGAATATTCTTTTCATAAAGATTTAACGGTTTTTTTAATCCACACCGTCAAATAAGTTGAAGAAAAAAATCGTTTGCAGAATTGATTAATACCAGATTTGTAATAATAATGTATTTTACATTATTAACCTTTCTTATTAAAAGATAAAACTAGAATAAACATTCTATATACCTTTAATTACCCTGAAGCAGTTGAGAGTACTTAAATACACCTATTTTTCCTTCAAAAACTTCTAGTTTATGGAATTAATTACCACAATGAAAACCTAAGGACATTTAATAATCTCGACAGCAGCTGTATTTAATGCCTCGCATTAAATTAATGAACTAACCTGATAATAGGTACATGAATAATTCAAACACTTTCAAGAAGTTCTATTATCTCTTAAAATTCTTTTATAAGATGTAATTCGGGAACACAATAAGCTATTAATGCTCTAAACATTCTCATTTTGAATCCTATGCATCTAACTTTCGATTCTAAAGAAGTTATTACTTGCATTGGAAGTATTTATTGTCACCAACTAACCTTCTAAAAAGTTTTTTTAGTTTGATATATTTATGAAATTCAATGAACGATGTATTTTTAGATTTATTTAGACTGTTGCATTAATTGAACCTATCGGCTATATGTCAATGGAAATTCTTTCAGAAAATTTAGTCATTTCACGTGTGTATATTGTGGAATAAAATTATTTTACTCGGTTGTTAGCTATTATTACAAACAATATCTAATCTTTTCAAAGTAATTTGTTTATTAAAATCTGTTTATTGAAACAAACGAGACATGAAAGCGAGCACAATGTTCGCATTAGTTTAATTTAGGTTCATTGTAATGAATATACTATTCTTTGTTCTAATAAGAAAATATTGAGCTAGAATAATTTGTTCTTGGATGTATAAATGTTTAAAGAATCTATTCATAATCGATAAGTATTCGTTTCTATAACAAGAATTTAGGAATAGGTTGATTTGCAAATGGAAATATACAGTTTATTTTTTCTATCTAATTTAGATGACAAAATTTAAATGAAATCTAAGGCAGTCAAATGTATATACTTTATATCCATAAACTTGTTTACAGACTGAACGTAATATTTTCTTGAACTGCTCTTCAAATTTTCTAAACACAACCATTTAAAACCTTGACAATCAATCTGATACTGTTATTTTCTATTATATTCTTAACTCTTTTTTTATTTTACATATTCTGTCACAAACGTGTATTTAAACTTTAGTTTTTATACCAAAATTAACAGCCAATCGGAAAATATTTGGTAACTCTGAAATGTTTTGAAATTATACAAATTTTTATTCGCAACTGTTCAGCGTTTCCATTCAATGACGTCACTTACAGATGGCATTATTAATTTATTGCTTGGGTTCTTACATTTAATTAATTTATCTCGAATTACAAATCATCGAGAGAATATCGCTTGGTGTTTTTAAACTTTTTTCAGTTCAATTATTGCAATGCATAAATATCCACATTACGTTTACTATTTTAACCGCAGTCTTACGAATTGTAAATGTTGTTAAAAAAATCTGTAATTAACTGCAAATATAATTTCAAAATTAAGCCTCATATTCAGGGATTTTTAAACACATAAAATAGTTTCCTGAATATTCCAGAAATATGGAAATTGTGATTACACTACTTGCTGTTATTTATTTAAATATTTGAATTGAAACAACGATAGCTAATATAGTAAAACAGTTTTAAGAGTTTTTTTAAATAATTGATATAAAACAACAACTAAAAGAAAAAAAAATAATAATTTTAATAAACAACTTTGATTATTATAAATCTACAACTAACAATACAAATTTATTAAAAAATTTCTTTTAAGATATTACTTGATTATTAGAAATTTGCTCAATTTAAAAAAAAAAATTCTTTTAAGGTAATACTTAATTTTTTAAAATTAATTTTCTTCTAATACATTAATAATTTCCTTTTAAGATGTATTCGCATTATTACGTAATATAAAAAACGATAATTGAATATTAAATTAAACATTCATTACCATAGTGAAAAAAATCAAATCTTAATTTTATCTAAAGATCATATTTTCATATCATTATTTTGAGTAGTAAATATTTTTATTATTTTAAATGAACGTGCATACAAGCAAAAAAAAAAAAAGAAATCTGCCATCGCAAATTTCAAGTTATCTCTTGGGAATTTTTTTATCACATGATTATATTAACGCGCATGCGTCAACTTTTAATAAATACGATGCATTTTTTTTCTGTCGAGATTGATGAGAGCTCCAAACTTATTGTCAGCCAAGTAAAATTTAAAAAGCTAAAGTCTCGTGTGAAATATATCCGGTACTGCCCATGCGTCAACTTTTTGAAAAAAAAAGAAACGATGATTCTTTTTCTTTCAAGACTGACGACAGCTTCAAAACTTTTTTTTTGCTATCTACGGAAATTATAAAAACTGAAAAATCAGTTTAAACCTTTTAAAAAATTGAGCATTCGTGAACTTTTAGAACAATGATTATTTTTTTTTCTTGCGAGATTATCGAGACTCCAGAAATTTTTTGCCACTCAAGAAAAAAATTGAAAATGAAAATTGTCATTGATGCTTTTATTCATTGCTTAATTCAGCTTCAAATTTTCCTATCCGAAACAACATAATCTTCTCTCATGATAAAGAAAAAAGATCAGTCAAAAAACAAATTCACTGTCTTCTGACATGTTGGTTCCCTGAGAGAATTAAGTACAATATTATGAATCGAATGAAATACATTCAATTTTTTTACTGACGACTTGATAAATAAGTTTAAAACTTGTACTGCTTTGGGATTCAAAAGAAGATGGATAAGTTGTTTATATTTTTCTTTATCATTGCGTAAGTTTATTAAATTTCAAAGAGAGAAAAGACTATGTCAGTCATTATATGAATTTACCCAGTAAAGAAATAGTTAATGCGGAAAAAAGTTAAAGAATTTTAAGAAAGGAATTCGTTTTTTACAATCGAATCTTTCACTCCTTTGTGTCTTAAAAATTAAGTATTTTATCAAACTAATGATAATTGATATATAATGATATGAAATGTTATGAAACTTTATAATAGACTGTTATGAAACTATAAATAAAACTACATAAACTTTTTATAATGGATTGTTAATAAATTATTGTTATAAAAACTAAAAAAAAATTAAATGATGTATAGATGAGAAATATATAAATATTACATTAATAGCCATCAACTGATGATTCAAGTTAAGATACTATTTCTGGCCCGTTTTAAAATTAATTAAAAATTAAACTGATTTTTTAAAGTTTTTTTTTTTTAATTAATATCTTACTTAAAATTTCTAACGTTCTTGATAGCGAGAAAAAAACATAACTCTTAATAACAGATGAGAGACGCACAATTCGAATTAAATAGCTCTTAATCAACGGGTTTGTCAATGGGAAGTGCCATTAGAAACAACATAAGGTATGCATCACTTGTACATTAATAGAATCCAACCGAATTAATTAGAAAAATCGTTAAGCTGAAAGGAATTACAAAAGAGTATTTCAAAATTGTACAAAAAAAGAAAAGAAATTTAAATTATTTTCAAGTTGTTATCAGTAAAATGTTATAAAGTTTCAGTTATATTAAACCTTGTAACATTTAACTGATAACAACTCATAAGATACTAACATATGATGTTTTCAACCATTGGTTCTATTCATAAAACACTCTCTTTGCTAAAGCAAACTTCATCAACGACAAAAATTCATTTGTTTTCGAATAAAAAATAAATAGGATTTTATTTCCATAAATCATTTCAATATCTCTTCCTTCGCAATAATGTAACATCACACGATCGTAATCAAAACAGCATCTCAGGATATAATTTATCTGCAGATGTTCTTCATAAATATAAAATCCAACCCGTTTATATTGCTTTCGAGGGGATATCTTATGACTTAATATCCTCTATCAACCAAACGAAAATAGACAATTCTCTTTATTAGTCAATATCTCATATCGTTCGTAATTGAATCCGGTTCGCTTCCCTTACTACCTAGAACACCAAACGATAAAAAAAAAGAAAGAACGAAAAACAGAATACGTAATTCTCATCTTGAATAAACAAACGAATATTTATATATAGCGTATTCATCAAACATAAAAATGTGGAAAAGCGATTCTCGAAATTATTAATATCGTCTGCGTTAGTAAAGGGATTGCTTTTCAGGTTCCGACAAATCGGAGCGAGTGTGACAATCCACTTTTCGTTCCATCCCCCACCCTTTCCTTCTCAATCCCTCTTGGACTAAGCAGCAGACGATTTCAAGAGAGCATTCCTGGGAGTGAATAATAAATGATGTGTACACAAACACCTACGCTCACTCCTCTCATTCCTCCCTACCCCATCTATTTCTACTTTCACTCCCCACTCCCGCATTAACCTGCTTGGCGTTTATGACACGGTTAGTTACGCGAAAAAGAACCAAACGATTCTT
The DNA here is from genome assembly GCA_026543055.1 of Argiope trifasciata. Taxonomy (NCBI): domain Eukaryota; kingdom Metazoa; phylum Arthropoda; class Arachnida; order Araneae; family Araneidae; genus Argiope; species Argiope trifasciata. The sequence continues at coordinate 172,954 of JAPMOQ010056778.1, read as the reverse complement.
TATCTATCAGAATATTCTGATTTTTGAGCTTGTAAATGCATTAATTTATTTATTGCATTAATATTGTAATTATGTATATTATGAATATTGTATTATGTATATTATTATTATGTGTATTATGGATATTATTATTATGTGTATTATATATATTATTATTATGCGTATTATGTATATTATTATTATGTGTATTATGTATATTATTATTATGTGTATTACGTATATTATTATTATGTGTATTATATATATTATTATTATGCGTATTATGTATATTGTAATAATGTATATTAATATTATAATTTGATGCATTATTTATTTATTGTACAACCGTTTAGTAGTTTATTAAAGGACAAAATAATTTAAAGATCATATTGTTTCAGTATACATCGATTTGTTGGATATTTTTAGAAAAATTTCCATAATCACTTCTCAATGGGTGAAAACGATTTAATTTTCGGGTCTGAAAGGAAAAATCCGAAAGAGAAAAAATTAGAGTATAGATTGCCATCTATTGTGTTTATTAGATGCTAAAATATATTCCTGTAATATAAAATGAGGCAATTAAAAAAGATTTTAAATATAATTTCGAAAGGGCCGGTCAATGGTATTACTATATCTTTGGGGGGTGATACTTTCTTATTACATTTCTTTCAATTCAGTTTTTAAAAAAAAATTCGATTCATGAAGTTACAGAGAAATAAAAATGTTAATAGCCCATATTTTATACAAAAAACATATATTAACTGAATTTCATCCAATATTTCTTTGGTTGGTTGGTTGGCTGGTTGATTAGGGCTTTTTGGCGCAAGACCCACATTTGATCATTCTGCGCCAAGCTAATTATAAAACCACACATGATAAAAAAAAAAGAAAGTTATCAGTATACAAACACCAAAAATAAATGTTCAAATGCTGATAAAGTTAAAAATGCAAAAATGATTTGAGTTTTGATTACAAATTCATTCATTTAAGCTTAAATGAATTAATTTAATTAATATTTTATTCAATATTCCAAATACGGAAACTTATTTGTTACATTAAAGAATTTATTGAGTTCAAATAATTTCATAAGAAATCAATTTTTGTTTATTCTTTTTCATGCTCATGTTTGCATTTTTATTAAAAATTTTGTTTTTGTTTCCTACTTACGAAATGCTTTTTCTTCTATGTAATTATTAACTTTTAATATTTATTGCTTGTTTTATAAGGGAAACATTCTTTTCTGAGTTATATTCTATGATAATATCAGCTCCATATTAAGAACATAGCAACAAAAATTCCAAACAGTAAATTTACAAAAATAAAATGTATTGAATGCAAATCAAATATTATACTTCTTATCCGGTAGTTTCAGAAACCGCCGAAAATAATATGGAAAAATTCCATTTTTTTTTTTTATTCAACTAAACTAGAAATCGAAACTTTTCATTCTGATTTAAATTCACAGCTTTCTGCCACGAAATTTACTGTTGTCTAATGTCTGCTACATTTTTCCTCAACTACCACAAATTACCTGAGTAAGTTCTACAACCTAAATTAAATATTATAAAATTTTACAAAAATTCTTCTCTAATTAATTCGCTCGTCTGCCTATATATAAAAGTATGTTTCGAATTAAAATTAAAAAATATTTTTTTATTATATTTGAAAGCAGACATTTAAAAAAAATTGTAGAAATTTTTTAAAAATCCAAATGTTGGATGTGTACAGTAAAAAAAATCATTAATACTGTTTTCTTCAGTATCTTCACATGACCACTTTTCGACTATTCTATCTCACTATCAGGTGATTCTATTTCACTTCAGGTGAAAAGCGGAATAAGAGCTCATTTCCCGAATTTTTCGTCATTATTTGATCCTGATTTCCACCTTATAGATACTTTTTCTTTCTTTTCCTCCCTCGTTATGTGAATATGTGTCTTTTCCAACCTTATTATTTTATTTTAAATTTATTTTAGAATAATTCATATTTATTTATTGTTATTGTTTTTTTTTGTTAAATGTAAACATCTCCATTCATCTTTCATCACACTCCCATTGTGAAGAATTAAATTCATCACAACGCATGCGAAAAAAATTGGAAGGATTTAGAGTATGTTTACAAACAATGGATAAAGAAGAATAATTTTCCATGGGAAAAAAAGAGAAGAAAACAGAGACAATAAAGCACAGTCAAAACATGCACAAGGTCAATAATTGTTTTGAATAACATTTCAAACGCAGCAAATCGACAATAAACAGCTGTAACTCTACATAGCACTCAGCCATAATTTGCAGTAGGTAGATATTTCACAAGTGATCACGACTCTAAACTCGCCTTTAACTCTTGCAGAATAAATATTGTAAACTTATGTCTGAATTTGGGCTTTTTATAATATCATTGATGGGACAAAGAAGCTTTTAAAGAGATCACCAAAACTATTCTCCTAATGGGTTTACCACCAAGATTCTTGTAGTTTCTGGAATCTCTAATTGTGTCATGAAAATCAGCGAATAGTAATCAGAAATGGAGATAAATTCAAAATTTATCAATATTATCTGTTAAACTGCTTTCGTTGTTAGGTAATTTATTGTTCTAGAAAGCAGTATTTACAAATTCGTAACAGCATTCCGATTTTAGATTATAAAATGCTTCATAAATTCTTCGAAATATGAAGGTTCTGTAATCATCTTCATCTTATTTACCTGCCAATTAGCGTTTCTTATATGGAAATATAGTTTAATTGAAATCACGATTAAGTTTTGAAATGAATAAACAATTTTACTGCCAGAAAAATTCATAACGCAAAAAATTTCAGAATATTAGTACGAGAGGAAATAAACGGAGGTTAATAGTGAAATAACAGCTTTCAAAAGGTTAAATAATTTAAGCAGGTTTCAAAGCTTATTTTTGTAAGCTCTAAAATATAAATTTTTATATTTTAAATTTGCTTGATACCTTTGAATATTTAATTTGTGATTCATTAATATGAAACAGTGAAGCTTATATATAAACCTTTTCGAATTCAATGATAGATGGAGCCACTTGTTTCACTTCTACAAACGTATTTAAATGAAATGACTGATTCATAATTAAGTTCAGGAAATTTTTTTAAATAAAATCCTGTTGTCGAAAATTTTAAACTCTAGTACACCAAAACAAAGGACTAAAATTGATTATAAAATTTCATTCATTATACACATAAAATAAATCAATTTAAATAAAATTGTATAATGAAACGTTTTCGAAATGATTGACAGCTTATACAATCACAGCAAATAAAGTATCGGTTTATTTATTCTCTTATATCGCTTTCTCAATACATAATATGAAATATTTAACTCTTTATACAGATATTTTTTTCAAATTCATTGATAGATGGAGCCACAAGTTTCGTTTTAATAAATTTATTAAAAAAATTTTGAAATAAAATCCTGTTATCAAAAATTCAAAGCACTAGTATCAATAGATGAGATCAAAGAATCACATTTAATAATCAAGAAATGCTGGTAAAAACAAATCAACCTTTTAAAAACGCTTTTGCTTTCAAAGAAATATACGAAATAATAATTGAATACTGGTAAAAGCAGGTAAAAAAAATATTTGATTAAACGAAGGGAATGAAAATTGCCATTTATATTTTATTCATTGCCTAAGCGATTTCGATCATCAAAATCCCTAACCAAAGCCACATCATGTTTTCACATAATGAAAGTTAATAAAAAAAAAACATAATCGAAATGTATGGCAGCTTATACAATCCCAACAAAGAATGTCTTGGCTCATTTATTCTCATATAGCTTCAACATTTTTTGATTATACGTGATAATAAAAAGAAAAACATGCTTATTATTATATTCATAGCCATATATTCTTTGTTACCATATAATCACATTTGATATTTCTCACAAAAAAAATCCATATACCACATCAACCAAATCGCATGCATTCAAACTTCTGAATCATACTTATTTCTAACCATTCATCTTTCTTACTATAAATCCTTCCTCCTGTCAACAGTGAACATCATTAGTCTTCCACATTTCAATGAAATACTGCCTAAATATGCATGGAATCCATTAAAGATGCCGGGAACCTATCCTTACAACATGGCAGCAGACATAGACTTATTGCATTCCAATAGCCATCCATCTCTTGGAAGATTCCATTGTCGTAAGAATGAAATAAGTATATAAATAAGGTTATGGTCTGGCTGCCTGAGGGGGAGGGAGGATCACTGTCCTCTCCTAATTAGATGAATGCCCCTAATTGAAAGAAATTTGGGAGTCTAATCCGGTAAGAGATGACGTATTTAGTCGTTGGTTGTACGCCTTTCTGCAAATTGCTGGTAGGATAGGACTCTTATTGATTAGATGGCTTTTGGAAAGATGAAAATCGATAGTTGGTTTGCTCTAGAAGTAATTTTTCCGGTAAATGAATTTTAGCGTATTATTAGAATGTCATTTTGACTCGAGTTTTAGAATTTTTGATGATGTTTTGGATTGAAAATGATTTCAGAAAAAATGGCAACTGGGAACTCAGTTTCATATCAGAATTCTTAGGCAAGAATCAGGTTTAAATGTTATTTTAAAATCAAGATCTAATGTTGATATGTAAGCGAAAGTTTTGTATCGATTTTGACTGTACAAATGTTTTATTTTATTTTACTTTTGCTGCTTTGAAACGAGATCAAGAATCGGGTTTCAATGTTTTTTTAAATCCAAGATCTAATATCGATTCTTAGAGGAAAATTTTGTATTTACTTTAATTCTACAAAAGTTTTATTTTATTTTATTATCAATGGTCTTTTAAATTCAAGATCTAATGTAGATTGAGAGGGAAAAATTTTGTATTAATTTTGATTGTACAAAAGTTTTATTTTATTTTTGCTGCTTTGAAACAAATGCATGAATCAAGTTTCAATCTATTGTTAAATTTACAATCTAATAGCGATTCATAGAGGAAAATTTTGTATCGATTTTAATATAATTACAAAAGTTTATTTTATTTTATTTCTGCTGCTTTGACACGGAAGCAAGAATCAAATTTCAGTGTACTTTCAAATTCAAGATTCACAGGGAAAATTTTTTGCTTTGATCTTGATTGTACAAATGTTTTATTGTATTTTATTTCTACTGCTTTGAAACGGAAAACTCAATTCATGTGTTCTTTGGAGTAGTTTTGAATATAATTAGAATTGAATATAATTTGCAACGCAAGAGTTTACTTTTATTCTCAGATTTTTACTCAGGACCTTTACTTTTTAAGAACCCTGATTGAATAAAAGCTTAATTTCTACACAATTTACATTCTTTTAAGTTTTATTTTCTTATTTAATTTATCCTAATAAATTATTCTTTTTAGTTTTTACTTTATCATATATGTAGCGTAGAGAAAATTTAGTAATTGTTAAAAAATTCGAACTCGAGATTTTTACGTATTTAATTTCTTTTTCTAAATTTTATATCCAGTTTTTATATATCGTATAAATAGAGAATACATTGTAATAGTTGTAAAATTCGAACTTGAGATTTTGCCTCATCCACGTTTTAGAGTTTTTAAAATTCCTGAATTCCAAAAACATATTTTGGGAAAATATCCGTCTCTGATAAAGTCAACTCAAAAATGCTTTGAGACATAAAATTTAACTCAATAAACAACCAAAATGGAATATAAAAACAATAATAACGATCTAGAACAAGAATTATGAGTAATGAAATGTAAAAGTGGGGAAACCCGTCAATTCTAGAAAAAAGAATATCGAGATTTGCACGATTGCGAAAAAAAAAAAAAATAAAAGATTAGGTTACGGTAAAAAACGTTTGCAGTCGTTGTCATGTTTTATGTCGATGTTTCCAGCTGTAATGATGATAGTATCTTGTTGAATGTCTTAAAAAATTCCATAATCCTTCATGTACAAAGCATCACAACTGATCAGTTACTATCTTCTATTGAATACATATCTATAGACTTGAAATTTGCAAGTGAATGAGAGAGGTCAATTGGAGCATCTTTCCTTACATCACCTTGGAAACAATTGACAGCTGCTCCTCTTGGCAATTTCTTCCTAATGTGTTCTTGTTTCTGCAAACTGAACTGTTTTTACTTTGTTTTTTTCTCAAACAGCGTACTGTTACTTTTACCTTACCTTTACTTAAGGTATCCGACAAAGTTAAAAACTCTGGTTATCAACCACATTGGTAATTTTTTTAAAATTTTTATTATTTCTTATAGTTCAACTTTTAACTTCCCAAAACAGTTTAATTTTTCTAAGAAAAGGAAGCCCGACCTATCATACAAGGTCACATATTTTTCAACTAAAATTTTCATTTCTCCATTTTCTCAAAACTTTCATTTTCATAATAATTCCCCATCGTTAACATAATATCTCAAGAACTAATAGAGATATTCACATAAAAATTCCAGCATGTGTTTTAAATAATATGGGTAATGAAATGAACCAAAAGTTTTATTGTTGGTGAAATACTTTTTCATTTATGGGTGTTATTAGAAAAATTAAGTTGTATATATATAGAAAAAAGGCATACATACGCATATTTTCACCCATAGCTTCTTGGTATCTCAAACCTTTTCTTAGATTTTGGTTCATTTCATTCACCATTGTATTCTATAACTTGTGTACAAACAAAAAATAGGATTGCTGTATTACCAATTTGAGTGCAGTACCGTTTTGGTTAAATTTTGTTAAAATTTACCACTAATTTTCCCATTTCTGAAAATATGTCATATTTTCAAATATTTTTTTTTTTTTTTTTTTGTATTTATAGTTTTTACTATCGACAATAGGTCTAAACACCATAAATAGTTTCGAAAAAATCCTATTTTTTCAAAAATTTTCCTTCAAACGTAGTCGGATACCTTAATGTGATTCGTAAACAAAGTGATCGGAAACTAATCAATAAATGTTAATATTGCTTCTTTATTTCGGTTTGGTCTTATATTGTAATAAATTTAATATTTTTCTGAAAAAAGAAATTTTTTGTGGCTTTTAGTTTTAGCTCAGTTTAGTTATATTCACGCCCCATTTTGAAGCCACACTAGGACTATTTTGGGGATGGACCTCTTAGTTTTGAACTACGGTCAGATGAAGAGGACGTTACTTGACCTGGCACCTTCTCTCTACACCACACCAGCTGGAGGACATTTGACCCCGACGGATATAACGTGTACCAGACCCGATTTCACGGCTGCTCTTCTGCAGAATCCGGGTCTTGAGCCTGAAACCCACAGGTTCCGAAGCCGAGACCTTACCACAAGGACACCACGGCCACTTGTGTCATTTCGGAACTAAATGACCGGTATTTTTAGCATCTCGTGTATAGTTTCTATACCAAATTTTGTTGCAATTCGTTCTCCCTTCTGTACTGTAGGACCTTGTTTATACAGGAAATTTATTTGTAACCACTCTGTCTTCTGATACCTTGTTTTGTTAAGGTGCAAGCTTGAATAACTTGACTTGTCTTTCATGTTTGTGTGTGAGTGAAATGCGTTAATTAAAGAAATGTGTCCGAAATATACATCCTGTTGCTTCCATCGTATAGATCAGTGCTCCGCAACCGGTGTGCCATGAGCCAGATACAGGTGGGCCGCTATCAAATACATTGTATTTGATATTACATTTACATTACATTGTATTTGACATACATTGTATTTACAATTTTTCATCATGTATTAAATACACAATGACAATTTTTTTCATAATAATGTCTATTTTTCTAAATATACTAAAGAATAATTATAATAACTAAATAATTATTCAATGGTACCCTGGTGAGAACAGATTAAAATAATGACATGACTTTAAAATTATACTTCTCCGAAGTTCCATTAGATGTTTTCTGGATTTACGTTAAAAAAGAATATCCTCACATTTCCTACAAAGCAATTTAACAGTACTTCCATTTTCGACGACATATTTATGTGAGCAAAGTTCTTCAACTCTTGTATTAACTAAAAATGACAAGCGGTTATGCTTAAAAGATCTTGACCAAGAACTTCGGGTCGCGGTTTTAAATATTGAGCCAAATATAAAACTTTTCTGTTCATTGAAGCAAGCGCAGGTATCTCATTAATAATTATTATGATTGCGTAGAAATAAATATGTTATGGTTTTATGTATGTATACCTTTCAAATAAAAAACAAATATTTATTGTAAAGTTTGTGTATCAATGGATACCTATATACTTTAGCTTCTGGTGTGCCGCGGAATTCTAGAAAGAAATAAGGTGCGTCGTAGATGAGAAAAGGTTGCGGAGCACTGGCATAGATCATAATGATCTTCATTTTATCACCATTTTTTTTTGGCTCTAAGATTCCTTTAAAGAAATGTTTCTTTCTTAACTAGGGTATAATTAGCATTGATAAATTATTGCATATTTATGGTAAAATATTTATCTGAGTTTTGAGATGAAATATTTGAAAATATATTTTATATGATTTGAAGTTATTTCAAAAGAGATTGTTTTGCACTTTTGTATTCTATATCTGCACTGCAAAATCCCCCCCCCCATTCTCATGAAAAAAAGGAGATTCATGTCGATATGGATTGCCTTATTAATAGCATGAAATGATTAAAAATAATTTTTCTGAAGATTTTATAGTATCTCCACTATTATTTTCTTTATTTCTCATTTTAAATTATAAATAGTTACATTTTTAGAGGTTTTTCTACTATAAAATCAATTACTTTGAAAATATTTTGTTAAAGTGTTAGTTTTTTTTTTAATTTTGCTCCAGCTTCCCCTATTAAAGTTGCATGACAGCAAGAGTTTCGCAACTTGATCTGCTACAGTTGTTTATTTTCTTTCACTAAACTGTCACTTTTTAGAGAGACAAATATTTACCGCCAGACGAAACTAGCCAATATTTTGCAGTTCAAGAGTATTTTCTCGAAAAATTCCGAATTGATTATAAATATTTGACATCTGAAAAACCTCCAGAAAATTTAGTGTTCTTTCTTTACTCATGCATTAATTTTTATAACATACTTATTACTTATTATTTTTTATTACCTGGGGAGAACAAGCTTAATTTGGTAGTTTTTTCTTTTTTTTTTTGTTTTGTAAAATAGTATTTTTTCGGAATTTGTGACGGTTGGTATTGGCTGGATTGTGCCAATATGGAGGTCGAATTCCGCCTAGGATCGAACCTGCTATGAGTGGGTTCAAAGTTCAGTAACTTATTCAGAGTTTAACCATTCGACAAAAGCGTATGCTGATGTCTAGTGACTGTAACTGGCTCATTAAGATGTCACCACATATTTAAACATGAATTCACTCTGATTGCATATGGATATTTTTCATTCTTATTTACATATGAATTAGTCATTTGAAAAAAGTCAGAAATGCTCTTAGTTTAACATATTATTCGAAACACTTGGCTAAATTATAATATTCATTTTACAATTTATCTGCCTTTACTTATATTATTAAGCTTGCTCGTTGTTAAAAAATGGTGAAATCGGGTCCAAGATGGCTCTTTATGACATTGTCCGTGTTAAAGCATATAGGAAAAGGCTCTACTGCTTAGTTATAAAAATTGTTGGAGACTTTTCTGAGATGTATGAAGTAAATAAATTTAAAAAACTGCAAAAACTGCTCAGTTAAAACTAAAAAGATTTTGACTGAACCTCATATTTTTTTTGATTGGCGATGAATCGCGAAGTATGACAACCTTTCTAATTATTTTCTTATAACCCTAAAAGAGAAAAAATGGATGACCCAAAAGCGATAAATCGCCAATTTGTTTCTTACGCATTTTGAGACTTCAATGAATAAAATGAGCTCTATAATTTTCAGAAAAATAATTTGGATTTGATTTCAAATAATATATTAGCATCAAATTTAATGTTCATTAAAAATATAATTTAACATTTGAATTATATTTTTGAATATGTTAAATCAAACTTATTTATTCATTTATTATTACTTTTTCATTAATTTATTTTGTAAATTTTTATTATTTTTATTTATTTAACTTATTTGGCAAATTGTTATTATTTTTATTTGCTTATTTAATTTTTATTCATCTAAATTATATGATTTACATATTTATTTAACTCATTATTAACTAAATTATATATTTATTTAATTCATTTAGCAATTTTTTTCTACATGTTTCTAAAGACCGACAGAATGTCAATCCTTTGTTGGATTTAGCTAATGCAGTAGGTATTTATAGATGTTAATTTCGTGTATCGGATTTTATCCATATAGTTCTGTTCGTTTTGTAGTAATCGTGTTAAAAACATATGAAAACTCTGACAGATAGACAGATAGACTTCCTGTAAGAGAAATTTTCTCATAAATCTACAAATTTGATATAATGATCCTATACCAAATTTCATCCGTCTTTTTCAAAGCGTTTATGAATTATCTTTGTTACAGTCAAGCAAACAGGAAGACAGACGAATATTTTCTAAAAATGTTTTTTTTTTCCTTTTTGAACTTAGTGTGTTCTAAAACATGTTTTTAAAAAAAATCCAAATCTCGAATTCGAATTTTTTGACGATTATAATGTTTTATATTATGCAAGCGAAAAAGTAAAAAACAAAAACAAAAATAGTAAACGTGTTTAGACAATAGCAAAGCGATGACCATGAATTAGAACACAAATAATTAAAACTTTAAAGTCTTATCCTTCCTTTATATATAAGTTTATAGTTAGACATTAAGTTAAAGGATTAACTATTTAGAATTCAGAGCCTTCGAATGACCTATTTTTCTCATTCTTTCCCTAAACATGAAATGGCCCTTCTTAATAGTAAGTATGATTCATCCAACTGAATATTACGATACTTATACTTTGAAAGAGAAATCTGCTTTAAAACAGCATAATTAAAACCAGCCCATAAAGGACCCATATAAAATCCAATGAAGACCCACACCAGCTAAATAAAACGCCAACTCTTCAAAATCTTCTACCATGAGCCATGTATTGCGAAAGCCATTTTACCATTTTAAACCCCTTTTCGGACCAATAACTGACCACCGCCATAGAGACACTGATGTCGGATTTAATTTCTAAAGCCATCATTTCTATAAGCAGTAAGAGCGCCAGCTAATTTAAGCCACTCTAAAGAGGCGACATTTAAGTCCATTATTACACCGGCGGAAAATTATTTCTTCTCGTAGAATTCTCCCATTCGGATCAATAGATGGCGCCACATCCGCCAAACTGCTTCTTTTAATACCATCACCTATTTGAAATCTCTTTAAGAGCCGTAAGCCAGCAGTAAATCTATATTGGAAGTGCCCGGCTTAATTCCAACGGCCTTGTGCACTGCTATTATGTTGTTGTTGCTGCCTTTTATTTTCCCTTGTCGTGTTCGAAAATAGGCTTAGTTTTAGAGATAAAAGTTTTGGGTAAGGTATATATATCTACGAAGAAGGCACGTTGTAATAAAGACGGATGGGAGAATGTTTTGAGGAAACTGGAGATCAAAGGATATAGTAATAAGTTTAGAAGTTCATGGGAATTGGAAAGATGTTAAGGATAGTAGGGTAAAACGTCTTTTAAATCATGGTAATGATGCTCATGTTTATGATAATTTCTTGTTAGAAATTGTTCTTGTTTAAATTAAAATGGAAATCTGAGGCTCAGAGTTATTATTAAAAGAGGATGTATACGAAAATTAATTTTTATTGCAATGTTATACGTATAATTATTTTGTTTTTGTTAATGGTCGCAAATATAATATAAATATTGCGCAATATTTATAATGGAATGCATTGTTTTACAGCTTAATTATTAATTTTACTTGTTACAATAATGATAAAAAAAGATAGAACAGCCTTATAAATCTAATACCCATATAATTTTTTTAAAATTTAGATCCTTTATAATCTGTTTCTAATAGGTTTTTAATGTAGGTTTCTAATAGGTTTATAACAGAATGGAATAGAATTTTCGAGTAAAAAGAATTGTAATAATTACATCTTATTTAATGCATGAGTTAAAGCATGAGTAAGTTAAAATACATATCCACCAAAAATTAAATGGGAATAAGATAAGTTATATTAACGTGCTATTTTACAGCAAAAGTAGCGCTGTAGTGGAATATAGATTATTCTGATTTTCGCAGGAAGGAAAAGGAATTATGTTTTCAAGATCATTTCTTTAATAGCCACATTCACACAGGGTACAAATACAAAGACAAGACATTCAAGCGCCCAGTATCACATCTCACTCTGATTAAACTCAAAATGCGCAAGGCATTATGGGATAGCCTATGAGGCATCGCCATCTAATATCCAAAAGAAAAGTTAAGAGTTATGTAACTGCTACAGGGATATTTTTGCACGGACCAAGCAGTTTTGATCCGCTGTCAGCTAACGAAGACAACACCTGAGCTGGTACCCCTCTACCACACCAAACCAGCAAATGGATGTTTGGCACCAATGAATTAAACCTGCACAAGATCCAATTACACAAAGGTTCTTTAATGGAATCGGATCCCGAATCTCACAGCTTCCGATTCCGAGATCTTGCCACTTCGATTAAATGAGGTAAAACACTGCATAACTTATGAACATCAATTGAAGTAGAAATGTTTCAGACTGTTTTCTGTATTCCCTTATATTATTCAAAAACCGCAGATGCCTTATGAGCTTTCAGTGCGTAATGGTTCTTGATTTCCTAAGAATTGAAACACAAATAAAGCGAGTTTCTCATGAAAGTCCTTTCAGGACGCTACCACTCTTCTTTTGGTTCTCAATCAGTACTTTACCATGGCACTTATTAAGCACTTCGTCACCAACTCCAAAAGTTGGCAAACTTTCATTCTAGGGTTGCCCTCTTTTGTAACTGCTCGGGTTAGATTTGAAATCAGAATCCGATATTGTATAATTGGTAACGGGAAAATTACATGTCCCTTCACACAAATCACATATTATAGTTACGCCTCAATTCCTACCATCATTTTCATTAGCTACACCACAATTATTAGTTCATTATCATTTGTAGACATCATTAGCCTCTACAGTACTCAAGGTCTTCTAGAAGAATCGAAGACTTTCCTTTATCATGAGACGATTTCTATTAAATACTAGCCCTTCTTTGGCGAACAGACGATTTGTCAGAAGTAATGGTCTTTCAAGGCAGTAGAAACTCCTTTTATAAAGCTAAATCATAATTTTACCATTCCACCCAAGATCATATTGAGGACATGATGACTTTACTTTATCATGATGAGGAGTTTATTAGATACCGATCGTCTTTGTTAGGAATAATAGTTGCTTTAATTTTTCAAAAGATATTTAATGAATAATTTTATTGTTTTATTGGTTGTTTCCTTGCAAAGCATTTTTAAATTTCAAATTTTGATAGGCATATCATTTTATCTAAGCTGTAACAAATATAAAAACCTTTTTTTGTAAATATGTATTTTGCCACAATATAATATTTTTCGTAATTTATATAATACACAGAATTCTCCACTAAAAAATTTCTGATTCATCAACAAATAAAAACATAAAAGCAATTCAATAAAAAGATTTCAAGCAATAAAAAATACTGTTATTTTACTGTATCCGATTACATTAAATGATGAAATGTAGAGCTTGTAACTTAATAACATTTCCAAACTAATCAAAAATAGTAGAAAAAATGATATTTATTTCCTTACCGACAGTGAACGCATTCATTGAAACTGCATGGTATATTAAAAGAGAAGAAAAATACTCTATTTTTATGAATCAAAATTCCTTTATTTATTTATTTTGCTTTATTATTCAAGTGCTTTAGGGTAGACGATATTTTTTGCTTTTCTGACTTCTGCAATAACAGATTTCTCAGCTGTCCGACTCGTAAGCATCCAATATACAACTGACCGTGTGACTGGAATTTCCTAGGTTCAATCCGCAAACATGAAGGGATTGATCTTGTGCCTTGTTGATGGTCCTCAAGTCGATTGCAGAATCAAGTGGTTTAAAATCAAAAGGAATGCCAGTGGTAATAATAGGAAAGCGTGAATTAAACACATTTTCTCCATTCGACTTTCTGATAAGAAAAATTGCCTTGATTCTTACCACATGTTGAACCTAAAATTCTGAAGCAAGTGGTTTTGCAATTCGTAAACGATTTGCACTGTTGCTCACTTGTCGTTTCTAGTTTATATGAGAAACAACAAGTGAGCTTCCCTTATTTTTACGTTCTGAACATACTTTCGGGCAGCGGTGGCCTTGTGGTAAAGTCTTCATTTTGGAACTGAAGGGTTTCTCGTTAGAGACCCTATTCCACTAAATAACCATTGTGTAAAGGGGTCTGTTGCACATTAAATCTGTCTGACCAAACGTCCTCCCGTTGGTGTTATGTGTTGTAGAGAGGGGATTACCAGCTTAGGTTTCGTCCTCATCATGTGACCGTGGTTCAAAATCACGAGGTCCATTCCAAAATAGCCCCGTTCTTTCCAAGTTCTATTCATATAAAGGATTAAGGTATCCGACTACGTTAAAAACACTAGCATTCGACCACATTGGGGATTCGACCACATTGGATTTTTTTAAAAAAGTATTATTTCTTGTAACTCAGGCTTTTCTCTTTCCAAAACAGCTTATATTTTCTTAGAAAAGGAAGGTTTAACCTATTATCCAGAGGAATTTTAAGCGAAATATATTTTTCAGCTAAAATTTGTCTTTCACTTCCATTTTAATTTTCATAAAAATTATCCACCATTAGCATGATATCCCAAAAACTGATAGAGGTATTTACATAAACATTTCAGAGTGTGTCTTAAATAATATAGACAATGAAATGAACCAGAAGTTTTATTGCTGGAAAAATACATTTTTATTTATAGGTGTTTCTAGAAAAATTAAGTTGCGAACATATGGAAAAAATGCATATATGCGTATATTTTTACACATAACTACTTTGTTTCTCAAAATCTTTTTTAGATTTTGGTTCATTTCATTCATCATAATATTCTACAACCTGTGTATGAAGAAAACTAGGATTTCTACATTACCATTTTGTGTAGAATGTTAACCGTTTTGGTTAAATTTCACCAAAATTTACCACACATTTACCTATTTCTCAAAATATATTAGATTTTCAAATAATGTTTTTGTATTTGTAGTGTTTATAATTGGTAATACATCTAAAAATCAAAAATAGTTTTTAAAAGTTAAATTTTTCAAAATTTTTCCTTCGAACGTAGTCGGTTACCTTAACTTCCCTTATTTTCTTATTTTCTAAGCTGGTGGATCTACTAACTGACGATCACTTAAGAGACCTGTTTTTAGAGAAGCAATTAACTTGATATACACTTGATATCGTGTCAGTTTCTTCTTTAATTCAGTTATACTCACGCTATAATCGATTGTCTATTCACTATAATATATATTCACTGAATAATCAGAATAATTGCTGTTTTGCACTGGAAAACTTACCGTGATATAACTATGTATATAACTATCTTAACTGGCATCGATGATAATAATTCTGTTTTGTGTGTGTGAAATAAACAGTGAATATGTGCGGTTCGACGCAACCAAAATATTGGCCAATTTGAATGACAATGTCTTGTGTACATGATGTTCATTAAAAAGTAGCTTGATCTAAATATTTTGATTTAATTTTACTCTGATGATTGATTTACATCGTTTATCATAATTTTATTTTATCTCTTAATTGTTGGACTAGATGTTTGTATTTTAAGTTTATTCTATACTAGCCGCCTTTGGCGATCAGCTGGTTCGCTATGAGTAAAGCGTTCTAAAATTTTCAATTAAATCACATATTCATTAGCCTTGAAGTAATTCCGGGCATTGATTGACCTGAAATTAATATTTTCTTTAAGATGAGGGACGGAAAGTTCTATAAGTACACATTTTCATAATAATATTCTTTAATTTTATAAATCAGTCAGTTTTAACCATCGGTTATGCTTTCAAAATATTAAAATAAAATTTCGATGATGTTGCCAAAATATTAAATATGTTTTTTTAAAGAAAGCGAGAAAGGGAAAAAAGTATTAAATTAATGATACAGATATTGCAAACGATTACATAAATATGCCACTAAGCCGGGATTTCAATGCATATCCTGTCTAATTCAATCAGGTTTGCCGTAAATAAAGAAGATTTATTGAGTTAATGATATAGATATTGCAAACGATTGTAGAAACCTTTGCTTTGTATTTATTTTTTGCAGAAAATATCACATTTTATATTTCTTTTTTTTTTATCCAGTCACGTGCTGAAAGTTGCATTTCTGTAGATTTATTTTGCGATGATAATTTTTTTTATTTGAACTTCCGGCATTCTTTTATTTTATCCAGTCACGTGATAAAAACATTGTTAAAATATTTCTTTAAAACTTCGTTAAAAATAGAAGCTTAAGTTATACATTAAAACACTGATACCATTCGAAGGCTAATTTTTTAATCTTTAAATTGGTGTAAAAGTCATGTTTGTGCGATAATATTTTCGGAAGTTATAGCGGAAAAACGTCGAAATTTTGCTTAAATTTGAATTAATTCAAATTCTAATTAAAAATTCGAAAAAAGGGCTCCGAGGTGCACCTTTCCAACCTAAAAGGTATACATGTACCAAATTTGGTAGCTGTAGGTCCAACGGTCTGGCCTGTAGAGCGCCAACACACACACATTGAGCTTTATTATAAGTATAGATAGGTGTCTTTTATAGAAAAGCGCTATTTTAACACACATTGACACAAAAGAATTCCCATTTTTCTAAAACGAATTATTAGCCTTTTTCTATCTCCTCTCAATGTCTTAAAGCGCCATCTTGGACCCAATTTACCCATGGTACAATCAAGGGGAAGTTCAAAAACATAAGCAATTACAGATAAACTGTAAAATGAATGCTGTAATTAGCAGATTGTTTCGAATAACATGTCAAACTAAGTGCATTCAGGATGTTTTTATTTAAATACCCAGCTCATATATAGGTAGATTGAAAAAAAATATTTATACCTAATCTTTATGTGATTCGCATCTATATACAGTCGATTCCGGTTAATCGGACCACATCGAGACGCGATCATTTTGGTCCTAATAACCGGCTGGTCCGATTACACGAACATGCCCTATGTTACAAGACGA
>JAPMOQ010056778.1:143696-155881 GCA_026543055.1 Argiope trifasciata | reverse complement strand
CAAGAACTACTGTTGCCTATGAACTTTATTCATTGAAAAATAAATTTACAAACAAATTCTTCGAAACGATCTACACGATACTCAGCATGCGAAGCATAATAAAAAAAGTTCTTATCAAATTCATGTCAACGTTTGAAGAACTTACTACCGAGCTGCCCGTTCTAAGAAACAAAGAGCTTGCTCACCTCCCACTGGTTCTTTTCCCTTTCGGACTTCCTGCTGTACTCAGGCGACTTGTGGCTTTTTTTTTCATCTTCCCTGCCACGTTCTTTGGTCCATTTAAACGGAATTTTGGTTAAAATAAGCGAATAATATTAGGCTTATGTACCTAGGATTTGTTTTGGTTCTTTAAGATTCGGTCCGATTAAGCGGCTGGTCCGATTACCCGGTGGTCCAATTAATCAGATTCGACTGTATTTTCACCAAAAAACACGATTTTACAAAAAAGTAAGATAGAAAGAAACTATTGAAAGAAACTAGGTTTTCCAGATAGTCATATAACATAAAATATTACATATTATTACACTAACTATTACCCACAACTCTGTTCGCGAGGAAATTTTGATGTATATGTGCGAAAAACTATCAAATAATGACAAATTAAACAATTAAGAATAACCTAAAAACGATACATTTAAAGTATAAGCATAAAGTATAAGCGAAAAATGTATAACATAAATATAATTTAATAACAAAAGTACACCACTAACGTAAAAACAATTTATTTGCATTGCATATCCAAAACAGAACAGAACAGCAAATAAAGACCAATCAAAACATTTTATTTATTGATCGAGATTGAGATATCTATAACAGTATTATACATATAAGTTTTAAACTTTTAATTTAAATGAAAACACATTTGTCAACAAACACGCTCGAACTTTCAATGAAAGTTGGCGTAGCGCACATGTCTGACTTTCCTACGCCAGTTGGGGTAACGCAATGCAGATTAGAATTTTTTTATTTCCTTTATTCTGTTTTCTTTTAATTTAAAAGTACTTCAGAATGAATCCCAAAAATAGATTAGTTAACAACATTTAATTTTAAATACATCAAACACTAAAAATATAAACAGAATCTTTTGAAATAATCTGTCGAAATTCTGCTAACCTCAACTCTGTTGGGAAAAAAGTACTGGAGCCTTGCTTATTTTTGACGGGATTTGGCCTCAGCTTTTTGGCGTGAAACTTAGTTTTAATGAATAAAAAATTAACCACTCAATGAACCGGAATAAAAAGTAGCTTATGCTCTATTCCTGACTATTATCTATTTTTGTGTTAAATTTCATGCAATTACGTGCAGCCGTTCTGACGTAATTGTGTAACAAACATCCCTCCATACTAACTTCCGCATTTATAATATTAGTATAGATTTATTACAAAATATTAAGGATTAAAAACAATAATTTTGAAGAAAGAAAGAAACAAAATAGAAACCTAGTAAGTACTTGCAACTTTGTCTTTTCCTTCAATTCCAATTCCAAATCTTTTTTTCCTTGAAAATTCCCCAGTCTAAGGGAAAAAAATATATCAAAATAAAATATAACATGAAACCTAAAAGTTATGATTAAAGTAATAAATGTCGTTTGGGAAGATATCTTCATTTAATCTTCTGGAGAGTTTCGAGAACGTGATCGTTTCGCGTGTTCTTGTCGAAGTTGAAGCGCTTAAGATTCCGAAATGACTTTTCTGGCTGTATCGTTTGGAAACTCGACTGCAGCCACCGCGGGAGACATAAAAGTGGGATAAAAGTCTCTTATTTGGGAGGTCGGCTCTAAATGGAAGCTTTCAGACAAGTTGACAGGATGTGGGGGAGAGGAGGGGATATGATGCTCTTACAATCCTTTAAACAACCACCAAGGTGGAGGATCTTGTAAGTGGAACAAAATCGAATCTTTCGGGAATATTCTATGGATGGAAGATTTTGGTGTAGAGTAGTTGAAATTTCTTTTATTTAATTGAATTCATAAATGGATATAAGCATATTTATTTATATATTGAAAATTCGTAAATCTAATTTCAATTTTTATAAAAGGATGTTAAGTGCATTTATGAATATTTTTTATTTAAATGGCTAGCACATATTTAGGTAAGATTGAAAAAATATTTAGACGTAATATGTTATTCATATCTATATATTTTCTTTGAAAAAAAATCGAATCTTTCGGAAATATTCTATGAATGGAAGCTTTTGCAGTAGAGTAGTTGAATTTTTTTCATTTAATTGAATTCATATATGGATATAATAATATGTATTTACATAGTGAAAATTCGTATATCTCAATTTCTGTAATCTAGCAGACTGTTTCAAATAACACGTTAAAAACTAAGTTAATTCATGATTCTTTTTATTTTGAATAACCAGCTCATATTTAGGTAAGATCGAAAAATTATTACAAGTAATATGTGATTCGTATTTATATATTTTCGACGAAAAACAAACAAAAAAATCGAATCTTTCTGAAATATTTTATAGATGGAAGCTTTTGGAATAGAGTAGTTGGAATTTCTTTAATTTAATTTCATTCATAAATTGATATAAGCATTTTTATTTATAGATTGAAAATTCATAAATCTAATTTCAGTTTCTGTAGCAGATTGTTTCGAATAACATATTAAACTAAGTGCATTTTTGAATTTGATTTTTTATTTAAATGACCAGCTCATATTAAGGTAAGATTGAAAAAAATATTTATACGTGATATGCGATTCGTATCTATATATTTTCGGCGAAAAACAATATATATATTTAATCTTTCGGAAATATGGAAACTTTTGAAGTAGAGTAGTTGAAATTTGTTTATTTAATTGAATTCATAAATGTATATAAGCATGTTTATTTATACATTGAAAATTTGTAAATCTAACGCTAGTTTCATTAAATACTTTTGTGCTATTTCTTTTAATTTATTGATTTTATTTGTTGAATCATGACGGTAATTTCTCTTTATTTAAGTAATTGTAAAATATCTGGAAGGCTAAATTTCGCTCAGCATGTTTTTTTATTATTATTTTATTCTTTATTTATTTATTTGTAAAATCATGTTTTATTTGGAGATAATATTTGGATATGAATGACATATTTATAATAAATGAAAAATTTTCAATCTTACATACATATGAACTACATGACAATAAAATAAAAAAGTGAATGCTCATAGTTTTACGTGATATTCAAACAATTTGTTAAGTTATAATATTTATTTTACACTTTATCTATTATTAATTGTATTTTTTTTTAATTTACACTCAGTTTTACCATGGTGAAATCGGATCCTAGATGACGCTATATGACTTTTGTCAGCTCAAGAGCAGATAGAAAAAGGCTCTAATAGTTAGTTATAAATTATGGTTTTTTTTTGTTAAATTGCGTTTTTCCCGGAAAACCGTTATTATGTATAAAATAAAAAAGCATAAATATTCAAGATAATTGCATAAGTAAAATAATGATGCAAAAAATGCAATTTTAACCGAAGACCAGTAATACATGCTTTATTTATGTTGTTCAAACCATCATACTGTATTACCCACAATTCAAAAAGGAAGTTGAAAGTACTTAGTTGAATAATTATCAAAAAAATTCTTGTAAGATTGCATTATTTTCAGAAAATACATCTGTACTGATAGATTTAAAAGATAAAACCTTATCTAAGTGTAAAATTTGATTCAAATTGTTAGAAACAAATATGATATGTATATATGCAATAATTGCTCTATTAAAGTTATTATGTTATTTCAGATATAGTAAAAGCTTCAAAAATAGCATTTAAATCTAACTGAAGAGAGAATTCCTTAATCTCTGTTGACGTTGAAACTTTTTATGCATCGCCTTGAAAGCAATACAAAAAAATTAACGTAACAATGCATTTTGTTTATTAAAACACATTTTTAATGGAAATGTATTCCAATCGCTGAAAGAAAAACAATTTCTTAGTAACGGCTAATGTCGGTATACTTCTGTACATTTATTTTAATATATATATATGATAGCCTCTCTAAAATTTCTTAAAATAACTTTTAAATCATTCATTTGTAGAGATTCTGTGCAATAAAAAGTTTGATTTAGAAACATAAACTAAAAGATAAACTAAACTAACTTTAGATAAAATAAGATAATGTCGGTAAATTGTCTTCTGAAAATGAGTAATCTTTCTTTTCTTTTATTAGATTAGTCTTGTTAGAACTGCTTTATAAAAGCAGTATTCCACAAAATCCTTCTCCATTCCAAAGCGTCATCTTTCTGTTGATTTAATGAAACATAAGTCAGAAAAGTCACCTTTAAGCTGGACATTTATATAGTGAGAGAGATCTTATACTGATCCTCGTAATAAGGTCTTGAGGAATAATGCTCCTGAAAGATCCTGGAGTCCAATAAATATAGGAATAAAACAAAGCTTATGCAGCGATTCAGACCAAACCATGATACGTTCACCAAAGATAACAATTCTTCTTAACCTTCTTATGAAAGAGGCTCCAACAAATCAGTTTTTACTTCACACCATGCATTCCATTTTCCTTCTGTTATGATGATCTGAAAGTAAAGTTGTGAAATGGGAAGCTCTGTAGGCCTAGTTGTCATTTTGTTCAAAATATTGTGCCACTTCATCTAATGGTGTTAGATTTCGCTCACTTGAAGTTCTTGATGAGGAATAAATTCCGAAATTTATTGTGTTTTCTATTCAAGGTAGATGTCACAGCCTAGGTCAGAGGTGGCTAGCCTATACGGTTAAACGTGTCCTTTTTTTAGAAAGAAATGTTTAATGGCGTATAGACTTGTCATCAAATAATTTCGACTCGTGATTATTGGAATAATAATAAAACTAAATACTAACAACCCAAAACTCTTTATTTAATACGAACAAATACATTTTGTACTGTGTTGAAGTAATGATTTTAGTAATGTGATTAATTCTAATTAAAGTAACCTTAGTGTGACCTCTATTGTTGCAGATTAGATGACAACTTATATTAGGATTATAAGCTGTTGTTTTTAGCAGAATGCGTGCTGAATTGGAATCATCCACCAAGCAGTTTCAACGAGAATCTTTAATCTTTCTCACCTTTGACAGTAATGACTCGCAGGCATAGGTAGATTAAAATACGGTTAAAATAGCAATGCCCAACTTTTCAAAACAGTTAAATGCATCTGGAATTGAATTCTTTGTTTCCAAATTTTCGTTACTTTCATTTTTACTAATATTGCTTATCAGTCTTTTTTGTTTCAATGATTTCCAACTTCATGTTTCATTTAATTTTTGAATACACATTCAACGACACATGAGATCAATCAGTTGCTTTTCAAATTCTTTCATTTCTAACTAATTGAATTGGCAAAAATTCAATTTATCAGAAGAAATCCATCAGAGTACATATTAAATTTGAACATTCCCGATTATTCTTTGAACATAGAAAATCTTACCGAAAATTCTTTGATTGAAAAATCCATTTTGGAAATAAGTTTTTCACTAACTCGTTCTTCGTCTGATTTCTCATGTATATTTAAATATTCCATATATTTTTTTCAAATTTAGGAAGTACTTATAGTACTTATATCTTAAAGGAATGGTGCCAAGTTTTGGTTTCTTGAAATGCCTGACGGGAGCTAAATTCAGATATTGATTGTACTTTTTATTGAAAGTAGATGTCTCATTCTAGGTCAAGGTTATAAGCATTTAGATGGTACATTCTAATATTTAATTTATGATTGCCATAATTTTATTATTTTATGACATTATGGTCACAAAATAATATCTCTATCATTACAGTAATATTGAGTTCAAAATACTGCTTCACTTCATGCTTCTTTAAAGGATGATGTCAAGTTACTTCCTTTGAAGAGTATGACAGGAAATAAATTTTGAAATGTATGGTGCTTTTAATAAAGATAGTCGTCATAGTACTGTCAAAAGCTTTGAGCATTTAGATATTGGATGATATTCTAACTCAAATTTCTCTGCTTATTACCCAATCACATTAATTGTTAACATTATGAGGATAGAGAGTGTGGTTAGAAAATACATAGATCACTGTTGTACGATTGAATTCTAAATTCTAAATCTATCTTTAAAGAATGGTACTAGATTTTGTTAAAGGGAAGAGTGTAATGAGAATGAAATTTCGTGCTTATTAGCAAAGATATGAAATTACAGAGCGATGTATATACCCCTAATTACCATATGAAAATGATTAATGAATACAAATTATAAATGAGAAAGTGGTTTAAAATAAAATATTTATGGATTAGAGGGTTCATTGAATTTCAATGATACTTAGGGTTTACTTTGAATACTGCAGGGTAGCTGCCTCTAATGTATTTCTAAAGAACCTATTGAATTTTGATAGGAGCAGGATTAAGCTTAAAGTTATGTTAATGAATAAATTGATTACAGCGGTAATGAATAAATAGATTACAGATCATGGGGAAGATGCGCTATCTCTAAGCTAGGATGCCGGTACTTTTTCTATTATAAGATATATTATTAAGTTTTTAATTGCACAATATCATATGCGATTCTATGACTTCATATCCTATTTGTATGCTGCCTGATGCTTAAATCAGAAACCAGTTTATTAAATAAACAAACTTTCTGACTGTTGAAGCAATATCATTTCCAATCGCCAAAGCCGATGATTAATACTAGGATTACGCTGTTGACAACTACTCTATTTTTGCAAATACCTTCTTATTGATAAGAAAAATTCATTAAAAATTCTTGGTTTTTTCCCCCTTTTCAATTTTTGTTTCATTTAACTATACGGAAATATATTCTGATCTCTTGAGTACAAACACCAAAAAATCTATACAATTCTATTTTCTGAAATAATATTTTGTTTATCAGTTATTTAAAATTTTCATTTCTATCAACCTCGTGTTATATCACTGTCAGCACTATCGTACTCACCCAGAATAAATTTTAATTGGAATCGCAATAATACCACTTCCTTCAATAAAGGCTGATGACTTTTTTCATCTAAAAAGATAACTCAGATAGATGACTCGGGCTTGATTAAAGGGATATCGGCCACCTGATCCTATTTGCTTATCCTCTTAGAGATTTATGAAGGGCAATGGACGTTAATCCTTCAGGATCAATCTAAGAAAACAAGACACGGGATGTAAAAAGAATAGGAACGAATGAAGGTGACGGTTCTTGATTAGTTTCAGACTCTCTGAAGTGAACTTTTAAATCTTTTGCCAAGGGAGACCAATAACCTAATGGTTTTATTGACAGATAAACATCTTGGTGGTTGATCAACTGTCCTAAAATATTAGTTCGGTGTATGGGTATATTTGTTCAAATTTTGTATGATACTTTACATTGTGGGTGGTGGGGGTGTTGAAATTATATTGTCACGTTGATAGAACTCAAGAAGACTTAGGAAGTAGAGTTAAATCATTTTATTAACTCAACTCTGAACTAAGAACTCTGCGACTGAGAGATCGTCAGCTTCAGCAGTAGGGAAAGTTCCAGAATACCTTTCTGGAGACAGTAAAAAGTGTCCAGAGCACTTATCTGGTAAATTAAAGAAAGGTCCAGAATCTACTATAACACGAAATAAAGGAAAAGTACTTTAACAAAGTTCACAGTCTGCTGGGATTTGAACACATGATCTCCTGATTATGAGTCCAGCATCATAACCATTCAGCTATGCAGACTCTTCAGTACGTCGTTTCAATGCGGTAATATCATGAATATCTGGAAGACTAAGAATCGTTCGGCATTTTTTTTTTGTACAATCACGGGGTTTTTTTTTGAGAAAACATTTAAAACGAAAAACATATTGATTACATATGAATATTTTCAGTCTTACTTACATATGAAATGGTAATTTCTATAAAAGGATCATGAATGCACTTAGTTTAACCCTTTATTTACTGCCGGTATTTAAAATTGCCATTTAAATCTAGCTAATATTTTTACTATAAGACTTTTTTTTTTACTATAAGCACTCAAAGACAAAGCACTCTGCTGCATTACAGAATTCATTTTACACTTTACTTATCATTACTCATATTTTTGAAATTATACTCAGTTTTACCTTTGTGAAATACAATCCAGATAGCGTTATATGATATTAGTCCCCATGATGACAGATAGTAAAAGAGTGTAATTGTTAGTTTGAAATTACAAAATTAATTGTTTTTGAAATTATACTCAGTTTTACCTTGGTGAAATACAATCCAGATGGCGTTATATGATATTAGTCACCATGATAACAGATAGTAAAAAAGTATAATTGTTAGTTACAAAGTTATACGGTTCTGGTGATGGAATGGATAGTGTTCTTTAGTTAGGTTTTATTTGCATATAATCATGTCTTTTCTGGAAAGACAACTATATAGATTAATTAAAAAAGCAATAAAACTAAACATAATTACACAAGTAAAAAATAAAGCAAAAAAGCGCGGCCCTAACTGAGTGCTCACAAGTCTTGCATCGTTAATGTTGTTCTGACCATTATGCTGCACTGACCACACTTCGTACCAGAAATTGAATATATTTATTCTTATAGCTAATTATAAAAAAATTTGTTACATGCGTATATAATTATCCCAAAACTCTTCGACAATGTTAAATTAAAATTTAGAAGAATGATTTATAATATATTAAAAGCCAATTCATTTTCCGATATTTACATAGGTTGTTTCTTTTTTCAAAATATTTCCAATAATTGAAATTTAATATAAAAACAAAACTATAAGATATACTTCTAAAAATTAATAAATTCAAAATTATCAATTGAAATGGCATTCTTTTCAAAAATGAAGACCGGTACAGACATTATATGTATAACATTTTCATGTATTCCTCTTATAACGTTAATATAACTCATCGATATAAACATACAACGTTCATAAATGAATCAATTTCTTCTATGAACTATTCTTTACGAACGTTCGTGCATTTCATTTAGGAATTATTAAGCTTTTTTATATGCAGGGAAGTGCTCTTTATAAGTACAAACCTACCAAGATTGATGGACAGTGGGAAGTAGTAAAAGAACAGAAATTCCCAGCTGTGGAAAGTTTTCGATAAGACTTTCGATAATTTTTTAAATAAAGTTTTTAACTACGCTTCAGTCCTCAGATTGAAAATTAAAATTATAATCTTTACATTTTAAATGTTTATTAAAAATTCACCAATTATTCTAAATATATATAAAAATTCTATTTATATAGGGCTTCAAAAACGTTTTTTTTTCTTTTCTTGTTCTTTCTTTCTTTTTTTTTTTTGCTAAACGTTTTGTGTGAGGTGAGAATAGAATAACAGATTTGCATTTAATTACGTGTTTTTTTTTTCTTGCCTATTGTAGATATATGCGTAAAATAGTCTTCAATTACGGAAGAATATTTTGTTAATTTTTTTAAAATAAAAGCGCTTTATGCTATTATGACAGTTAGTACATTAAAATTTTTTTATCTTACATACTGACTGATCGATAACACTGAATACAAGTTAGCTAGCGCTAATTTTCCACAAAATAATGATTGTGGAGTTTCCAGTATTCACTGCACTTTTCAATTCAGTAATGTGTTCTCTTTTCTATTGTAAATATAGGTCTATCATAGTGTACAGTTAAGGTCTATTAGGCTAATGTTTTTCAAAAAATAAAAGTTTTATATTATTATGAAATTTATTACTGAGAACGATAGGCAAAACTGCATTCACGCTAGATGGCCTCAGTTTTCAATAAAATTGTGGCTGTGGTCTCCAAATCTTCTCAGTATTTTAATTTAGTAATGTGTTGAAATTTTTCTTATCTATCTTACATATATGTTTTCCATAAATTCCATCTCTGTAAATATTTTTTCCGATTTTTCATGGTACTTTGCAAGTCTTTCGATTTAATTAGGTTACCTTGCATACTGATTGATAGCATTGCACACACTCTAGATGACAATATTTTTTCATAAATGGTTATGGAGCTTTCAGTGTCCTCAGTTCTTTTCAAATTTAGAAACTTATTTTCTTATTCTCTTGTCTATTGTACATATATGTTTACCATAGTATTTGATTATGGTAAACCATTTTACGGATTTTTCGAAGAGTAGAACTGTTTCATGTTATTATGAAAGTTATTCCATTGAAATCTCTTAGCCTGCATACTGACTGATAGACAGGTAGCACTGCATGCATTCCATATGGCGCTAGGGGCCGCGGTGGCCTGGTGGTAAGGCCTCGGCTTCGGAACCGGAGGGTTTCAGGTTCGAGACTCGAATCCACCGAAGATCCGTCGTGTGAAAGGGTCTCTTGCACGTTAAATCTGTCAGGCCAAAGTCCTCCCGCTGGTGTGGCGTGGTGTGGAGAGGGGGGTGCCACTTCAGTTGTCGTCCTCGTCATCTGACCGTGGTTCAAAATTATGAGGTCCGTCCCAAAATAGCCCTCGTGTTGCTTTAAACGGGACGTTAATATAACTAAACTAACAAACTAACTCCATATGGCGCTAGTTTTCAATAAAATAGTGATTATCGAGATTCCAGTCCTCTCAGTACTTTTCTTATGGAAACTTCCTCCGTTCTGTGTATTTAATATAAAATTGAGGATGACATCTATTTAAATAAAGCAACAATAAATTAAGAAGAAAATAATTAGCAAAAGTTAGATGCTTCGATATATTTACTGAACAAATTTCTTAGTTTATATATATATGTATATATAATCTGTAGTGTTCAACTATGATAAACTATTTTGATTACTTTTCAGTAAATGAAACGATTTCATGTAATTATGAAAGACATCTTATGCAATTTTCTTATCTTCCATATTAACTGAACGATAGATAGCACTGAATGCATTCTAGATGGCACTAATTTTCCATAAAATAGTGCTTATGGAGCTTCCGGCATCCTTAGTGTTTTTCTAATTTAACAGTGTTTTCGTTTTCTATGTTTATTGTACATATACAGGATGAGCAGTGAATAAGACCTGATTTCAAAATTAAATATCTCTACAAAAAAGATCGATAGAATTATACGGTAAACTGTACGTTTATTAGTCAAACTGTAAAAATAGTGTACAAAAATTAGAAAATTTAGTTACAAAAATTGTTAACAGATGACGCTCTGCTCTGAAAACTCTTTCTCTGAAAGGAGTCTTAAAAAACAATAAGGTGATGCGGTCTTTGCAATCAAAATACAATTTTTTTCAAAATGTTCACCGTTCGAAACAATGAGGTGGCGCAATCGAACTATGAAATTGGACAACACGTCTTGCAATGTCTCAATGGAAATGGAATCACATTCAACACCAATCGACGATTCAAGCTCAACTAGAGTGGCGGGATTGTTTCTATAGACAGTGTCTTTCAATGCTCCCCACAGAAAGAAGTCACAAGGAGGCAGATCGGGAGTCACTTTTCTAAATTTTCTAATCTTTTGCACCTATTTTTACAGTTTTGCTAATAAACGTACAGTTTATCGCATAATTCTATCGATCTTTTGTTATAGTGATATTCAATTTTAAAATCAGGGCTTATTTGCTGATCACCCTATACGTTTACCGTGGTGTTCAACTACAGTAATTTATTTAGCAGAATTTTCACAGCTTAGAATTTTTTCATGCTATTATGAAAGTCATTCTATTTTATTTTCCTATCTTGCTTACGGACTGAATGAAAGGTAGCAATGCATGCATGCGACATAGAACCAGGGACCTTTGGATCTGAAGCTTAGTAACATAACCACAGGACAAAAGCAATTGCCCATTCCCGTAGATGTTATCTGGCTTATTAAGATATCACCACAAACTCGCCCTCCAGTGAGTTGACGAACGAAATGCGTTGTTGTTGTTGAGTGGTGATGAATTGGTTTGTTGAGTGAGTGGTTGCTGTGTGTAGCTGTTGTGTCTAATGCTCCATACCCATCTTTGTTTGGCGAGCGGGGAAATTTTTGTCTTGCCAAGTGTTATGGCGAGATTGCGTGAATTGTTGCGTCAAGTGAGTCTGACGACTTTGGTTGCGGGTAGATGGCGCCACAGCAGTTGCATGAAGGTTGAAGGTTCATTGATAATAGTGGTTATAGATCTTTCAGGCTACGGAGCACTTTTATAATGTAGCAATGTGTTTCTTTTTTTTTTTGTCTATTTTAGCTACATGTACATATTTTTTTATTGTATTATATCTTGTTATTGTGCATGTACTTACCTATTGTATTATATCTTGTCTATTGTACATTTTTGTCTA
>JAPMOQ010056778.1:89104-103361 GCA_026543055.1 Argiope trifasciata | reverse complement strand
GGCTAATAGGTAATCACATGCTCTAATCATAGGCTAATAGGTAATCATAGGCTCTAATTATCTCATAGGGTGTTTGCCAATTTTATTTCATTGTGGGTTTGAGTTCCAGTATTCACTAGCAGATTGAGCAACAAATATAATTTAAAAAATGTATTTTTGGAATTTAAAGTGGCTTAAAACGCAGAGATTTGTTCAAATTTCGAAATAAATTTTTCTAAACATTACAATATTTTTCCTCCATGCTACGTATACGAAAAAGTAAAAATTTACTTTCGTTTAGTCTGAAATCAATAATTATTTGTATGGATGTGAAAGAATCATTGTCGAAATTTTAGATTTCTGAGTCTTGATTTGCAGTAAAAGGGAATAAGTTTCTCAATTCCTACTATTAGTTCACAATATCCTTATATTTATTTATTTATATATTTTATTCAAATTCTCAATCATTAATAAAATACTTTTTTCCATCCACTCAAGTTCAAATACATTTTTTTAAACTTGCAGAGGATGACACTTGATGTTAATACAGTTTTTTCATATATTAATTAGTTAATCAAATTAAATTATTTTTAAAAACTTAAAATTGAGTTTCAGCAATTTGTAATGAAAGTCGATATAAAGAGGCAGTAACTCAATCGGTTAAATTCAAGGATTTCAATATTTTTCAAGTGATGTTGAAGAATGCGAGTTCAATTCTTGAGATGTGAAATTATAGACCATCATAGGCTTCATGAATTAGAAATGAAGAAAAAATAGAAAGAGAATAAGTAGTAACAAAAAAAATGATAGTCCAGCACCATTTGTACAATGAATAATGGAAAATTGCAAAGAAATCCGCTTTCTATTTTGCTACTTAATATTGTGATTCTGTCATATGTTTACATATATTTATATTAATTGTAATTACTTAATAAAAAGTAAAATAAAATTATTTCTTAGTTGACGTAAGTAAGAATTATCTTAATTTTTTATGCATATTATTTGTTTCTAATTTGGTCGGTACTAGGTTAAAGAAAAATTTAAAAAGGTAAATTAAAAAAATTAGCATCTTAATAAAACTTAATGAAAAGTAAAATAAAAAAATTCTTAGTTGACCTAAGTATTCATTAACTTGATTTTTTTTATACATATTACATGTTTCAAATTTGGTCGGGTAAGAAATTTTCGCTAAATATTGCCTACTTAACAAAAGGTTGTTTCAATATTTACTTCAAAGTAAACTTTTAAAACAGTTTCTGGGTCGATCTTATTTCAGCCCACCTTTGGCGAATAATAAGAATTTTTTGGCGAAATGTAAGAATTCTTTTTTCTTAACCTTTTAATTCAAATACTTTCAATTTGGCGAGATTTTGAAAAAGTCGCCAGAGGTAGGCTAAAAAAGGATTTTACCCAGTTTCTTTAATAAATTGTACCAAGTTATTACATTTCATTTTCCATGTACTCTTAGTACAGTAGAAGTCCGATAATCCGGCCCGTTCGGGACCGGCTCGGTGCCGGACTACTGAAAATTCCGGTCTATCGGGCGGTAATTATAAGAACAATTAGGTTAATAATTAAACTAAAAATACAGTATGCAAATACATACAACAAAGTTTATTTTACATTTCATATAATGTATGTACACGTACTGTAAAACATATTTCACTTAGATTTTAAAAAGTCACGAATGTCTTTTTGTTTTCTTGACTTTTGGCGTTTAGTATAAAATTTATTTCTAATGATATGGAAATCAATAATTTCTGAAGCACTGTAGCTAGTACTAGCCTCAGCAAAAGAGATAAACTTATTTAGTGATTCTGCAGCTTCTGCCCAGCTGATTTTTTCCTTTTCTTCCGTTTCAGCATCTGAGTCATTTTCTTCAAGATTTTGAGTAGGCTGAGGGTTTACTACAATGTTGATAATGTCCTCATCGGTTAGATCTTGTTCAACAGGCTCATTCTCGTCGATTAAAAGCCACTCCTCTACCTCATCTTCAGGCAGGTTTTTCAAGGGATTGTCAGTACTTCTAACGACATCCAAAACTTTGGTCAGAGCATCTTGATGGTTTTCTTCCTCATCAGTCTGTAGAGTTAGGTCAGATGCGGGGTTTGCAGCTGGCCAAAGTTTTCTCCTGCATTTTTGGAGTGTTGTATTTTTTACCTGGTTCCAAGACTGTGCAATAGCATAGACGGCATCTTTTACTGTAAACTTTTTTTGAAAATCAGTCACGTCACAGTCGGCATTTAACAGGCCTTGAATAAAAGACCTTCTATAAAAGCATTTAAAATTTTGAATAACCCCTTGGTCCATGGGTTGAATCAAAGATGTTACGTTAGGTGGGGGCAGAGTAGCAACAATATTTCCAGAAACTAACTCATCTACTGGCGGATGGGCTTTGCAATTGTCCAAAAGAAGGATGGATTTAGTATCTTCTGGTAGGCCAAGGCTTTTGAAGGATTCCTTGACCTCAGGCACAAAGTGGTGAAAAAACCAGTCTTTAAAGAGGGCGGCAGTTATCCACGCACTTGATTGAGCATCGTATTGGACAGGCAAGTGTGTAACATTCTTAAAAGCCATGGTTTTTGCAGATTTACCTATCACAAAAGGGGTCACTCGGTGGTTTCCAGACGCATTAGCACATAGCAAAACGGTTAATCTGACTTTGTTTTTTTAAAACCCTTGGCTGCTTTTTCTCCTCCCCCAGCTAGTGTAGATGTTGGTAAACATCGCCACAATAGCCCTGTTTCATCAGCATTGTAAATCTGTTCAGGTGTTAAATCATTATCAGCCACGATTTTCTCAAACTCGTCTTTGTATTTTTCTGCAGAGTTTTGGTTTGCTGAAAGGGTTTCTCCAGTTACATCAAGTGTTCGAATTCCATGCCGAAACTTAAAGTTTCTGAGCCAACCATCAGAATAATTACATTCACTTTCAGCAACTCCTAAATCTTGGCCGAATTTCTTTGCCTTTTCAACAATCATTGGCCCTGTTACCGGCTTTCCTTCAGAACGTACTGCACTAAACCATTTGAACAATACACTATCTAGCTGTTCCAGTTTTGGTTTTTTTAATGTTTGTCTAGAAGCCAATTTTTCAGTTGTTACCAATTGAGAAGCAAACTTCATTAGTTCATCTTTTTGTTTTTTAATGCCATAAATAGTTGATGAGCCAATATTAAACTCATTCATTAAAACATTTCTATTCTCGCCTTTTTCTAGCCGTTTGATGATTTCTAGTTTCTGAATGAGAGTCAGTGTTACGTGTTTTCGTTTCTCTCCTTTTGAACTCGAAGGCTTAAGTTTTGAAAACATGGTCACTGTACAGTTAGAACGAAAATCACTTTTTTTATAAACAGTTTCAAAAGTTACGTTTACTGCGATGTGAAAGGACACAAAACAATAATGCACAAAAAAATGGCGAAGACGCTTCGTGATTGATTAACGGAGCTGCACTGCACCTGAATTTGTTGTGACAGCTGAGACTAGCCGGCCGCTAATTGTTTCCGAACAATACCAAGCGCTTCCGGGTGATCTCGAACTACCCCGAAAACTTCCGAATAGCTCTCGAGCGGTTTTATTTGCTTTAAAGACACACTTTTGGAGAAAATCAAAATTTTTACAATTTTCCGGAGCGATGCCGGACTATCGGGCATTCCGGACTGTTGGATGCCGGACTAATGGACTTCTACTGTATTTTGAATGTAACAACAACAAATAAAGAAGGTACAGTTACAAATAAAATCTCACGTTTCTAAATACTTTCGCACTACACTAGAGTTTATAATGAATTAAAATCAACCCATATTTTATTTTGTTAAGGTGCCAAAAACTGAAGTGAAATTGTGACACAAAGTAAAGAAAAAAAGCCATTGTATCGAAGAACATATCCTTAACTTTAAACACATTTTAAAATCCCCAAAACTTCCGTCGGAACACATCAACGTCAAAACTTAACAGCTTCTCGAGTAATAGATAAAACTTCAAGTATCTTAACGAAAAAAAGTCTTAAATAACCCTACAAAAATTAACGATTTTCCACTTCCTTCAAGTCAAACTGTAAATAAAATCTAAAAAATCTGGATGAGGGAAAAAAAATAAGATATTGGGGAAAAATTTTGAGTTAGCTCTCAAAGTCCACTTGAGTTTCGCTGTTTAACCATTAGAGGCATTAAAAGATTTCTCAATACCTAAAGGTAAGTAGGGATAAAAAAACTGGAATGAAAGACTTTCGAAAGCTCCTTTTTTTTCCCTACGTTCCTTAATCTCAATCCTGTACCGACTCATGGATAGCGCGGACTACGTTTTCTCTTTCATGGAAGAACTTGACTGAAAATACATTACATGGCATTCCTTTCCTTCAAAAGCCGCGAAGAACATTTTTCTAAAAGAAGCAAAAAGAAAATATCAAAAACATACGTTATAAAAACTTATGAAAATAACACACACACTCTCTCTCTCACACACATAGATTTGTTGACTCAGGAAATGGGTTTTAATTATTTTAATGCTTTTATGGTTATATATATATGTGTGTGTTTGTGTGTGTGTGTGAGTGAGTGTTATAAAAGCTTATAAAAATATCAAATATATATATATGTGTGTGTGTACCGGGATCCGTGCAACGAAATAAGTTAGTATTAATTACAAAAAAGTAAGTAATTACTAAATTCTTCAGTTAGGAGATTTTGACTACTCGACTCTGCATCTCTGCAACTTGAGATTTTGAAGATTATTTAATCGTTTAGCTAGAAAAATCGTCAATACACGGCATGGCATTCTTTTTCTTCAAAAGCCATGAAGATCTTTTTCCGAATGAGAAAATTCGACAGTTTTTTTGAAAAATAGCAAAAAGGAAATATCAAAAATGCTTGTGAAGATATCAAAAACATGTATTTATATTCTAAGAAAAAAATTACATTATATTTATAGTATTTCCTTTCCTCATATTAAAGTTGAGTTGAGTTGAGATGAGTTATATTAACGTTCTTTTTGAAAGCAGCAATTGGACTCTTTTGTAGAGGAGATCGTAACGTTGTGCCGAGTTCAGATGACGAGCACGACGTTTGATACGCTCTCGAAACCTTCACTCTACACTAGCAAGTTATTTACATTGAAATAAGTTAGTATTAAGTACAAAAAAGTAATCGCTTAATTCTCGAGTTAGGAGATGAAAGGATTTCTAATTTGAACTTCTAGCTTGGGATTTTCAAGATCGCCTAGCTCGCCTTTTTAATCGCCTTGCTAAAAAATTAATCAGCATATTAAATGGTATTCCTTTCCTTCAAAAGCAGTGAAGAATTTTTTTCTAAGGAGAAAATTCGATATCTTTTTTTTAAAAAAATGTCAAAAATGTATGTTATAGAATCTGTTGAAAATATAAAAATAACATATATTTATATTTTTTGAAAAAACTGTTACAATATATATGTAGTTCTTACTTTCCACACATTGAAGTTTAATTGAGTTGAGTTGAGTCATATTTATGTTCTTTTTTACGGTAACAGTTAGACTATTTCGAGGCAGACATTATAATTTTGATCAGCAGTCAGATGATAAAGATGATAAATGATGGTTCATCCTCTCCAAACTTCTACAACATACAAGCGTGTTCTGTACAACGAAATAAGTTATTACGTACAAAAGAGTAAATAATTACTAAATCCTCGAGTTAGGAGGTTTTGACGACTCGACTAGTGATCTAATTTGAGATTTTGAAGATTATTTAATCGGTTAACTCGAAAATTCGTCAATACATGATGTGACATTCCTTTTCTTCAAAAGCCGTAAAAACTCTTTTCTGATAAGAAAATTCGATCCTTATTTGAAAAAAAAAGACAAAAGCAAAAAAAAAAAAAAAAAAAAAACCACGTTTGTTATAGAAAATTATGAAAATATAAAAAACATATATTTATATTCATAATAAAAACAATTACCCTTTATATATTTTTATTTTCCGTATACTGAGGATTAGTTTGTTTAGTTGAGTTGAGTTTAATCACATTAACGTCCCGTTTTAAAGCAATATTTGGACTAATTATGTTAGGGAAGATTGTAATTTTGAGCCATGGTTCTATGACAAGAAAGACAATTGACTTACTACACTCTCCCCAAACTTCCATACCACACCCCAGGTAGCACAGTCTGTTGCACTATATTGTACATTATTGTGCGATATTATATTATATTAAACAACATTCCGCAATATTAAACAATACTGCGAATATGATCAATATCATACTATATGGTATAATATATGTATTTGTGGGTTACAAGGTACCAGCGGATTCCGTACATTGAAATAAGTTACTATAAGATACAAAAATAATAAGTAACTGTCAAGTTCTAGAGTTGGGAGATTTTGACGATTCGACTTGAGATCCCCTTGCTTGAGATTTTAAAAATTCTTTAATCTCCAAATAGAAAAAAATTCATTAAAATGTTTCGAGAGTTTGACGAATCTTGCCATTCAGACGCCATTGACCTAAAAAAGCCATCGATGCCCGTTTTCTAACACATTAATTCAAAAACGTTTTGATGGTGGATGCGATATGTAATGTGATGGTGGAAAACGATGGATGCAATTTTGTAAGTGGATTTTACACCACATTTATATATTTCTAATAAATTTTAATAGAAAATATTTTTAAATAAAGCTTGTCTGTCCAGCTGTTTGAATGCAAGGGAATGCGTTAGCTATGTAAATAACTAGATGAATAAAATTGAATGCATATGTTTAGTATTTTAAATATCGATATGCATAAAATTTCTTATGTATTAAGTTCAGAAAAATCCTTTGCGAAACGAAGAAAATTAAAATCCGAGCATTAGCAGTTTCATAGCCTTGACGAAGGCTCATAATTTTATTAGTTGAATTATATTAACGTACCGTTTGCTCATAATTTTATGTGTTGGTTACTATGCCAGTTTTTGGACATGTTAATTCAAAAACACTTTGAGACAGATGAATGAAATTTTGTAGGTTGATTTTACACCAAATTTATATATTTATGATAAATTTTAAGAGAAAAATCTTTTAATTGTGGCTTGTTAAATGGGTTGTTGTTGATGTTACTTATGGCACTTCACAAGACCGCTGTCAGAAAGCTGTCAGCGATTTGAGCCGAAATGAGCGTCTGTTGTTTATTCGGTAGCTCCAACTAGGGCCAGGAGTAGGACTTGACCACTTCATGCTTCACATTCGCTTCCACAACCCCTTTTTACAAGGGAGCACATTTATAGAACTCACAGATAGAGCAAAATCCATGCCCGAAGCCGGGATATACAGATCGTGGGGAAGACACGATTATAAAATGAAAATAGCTTGACGAATAAAAATTAATGCATAAGTTTAGTATTTTAAATATAGATAGGCTTAAAATTTCTTATAAATTACAATCAGAAAAACTCTTTGCCAAATGATAGAAATAAAAATCTGAGCATTAGTAATTTCAAAGCCTTGACAAAGGTTCATAAGTTTATGTGGCTTTGTAAGTGACAACACTTTTTTTAGAAAGTATGGAAGAAATTTTTGGGAATAAATTTAAGTTTTACTTAATCTATATATAGTAAAAGGAATGCTAATTTATGTTCTAATTAATGTTATTAATCTCTTTATACACTGAAGTGACAAAAGTCATGTGATAGCAATATGCAAATATACAGAGGGCAGTAGTATCGCAGCGAAAAAGTATAAATGCGCATTTCGTTTTCCAGAACTTTCATTTGTGTTCAAGTTATTCATGTGGTTTTTCGTGATTTATGGCGGCACGACGAGAATTAACAGACTTTGAACGTGGAATGTTAGTTGGAGCTAGACGCATGGGACATTCCATTGCGGATATCGTTCAACATTCAACATTCACGAATTCAACATTCCGAGATCCACAGTATCAAGAGTGTGCCGAGAGTATGAAATTTCAGGCATCACATCCCATCATGGACAGCGCAGTGGGCGACCACCTGCACTTAACGACCGAGACCGCCGACGTCTGTGTAGAATGGTCAATGTTAATAGACACGCAATACTTCGTCAAATAATTGCAGGTATCAATGTGGGACGCACGAGGGACGTGTCCGTTAGGACTGTGCAGCGAAATTTGTCTTCCTTGGGCTATGACAGCAGAAGACCGACTCGAGTGCCATTATTGACAACACGACATCTCCTGCAGCGACTCTTCTGGGCTCGTGAGTATATCGACTGGTCCCTAGACCTGTGGAAAACCGTGGCGTGGTCAGATGAGTCACGATTTCAGTTGTTACGAGCTGATGGTAGAGTTCGAGTGTGGCGCAGACCCCACGAAGCCATGTACCCAAACTGTCAGCAAGACATTGTTCAAGCTGGTGGTGGCTGCATAATGGTGTGGGCTGTGTTTACATGACATGGACTCGGTCCTCTGGTGCAACTGTACCGATCATTGACTGGAAATGGTTATGTTCAGCTGCTTGCAGATCACTTGCAGCCATTCATGGACTTCACGTACCCACACAACGATGGGATTTTTATGGATGACAATGCGCCATGTCACTGGGCCAGAACTGTTCGCGATTGGTTTGAAGAACATTCTGGACAATTCCAGCGCATGATCTGGCCACCTAGATCGCCCGATATGAATCCCATCGAGCATTTATGGGACATCATAGAAAGGTCCGTTCGTGTTCAAACTCTTGCACCATCCACACTTTTACAATTATGGACGTCTATACAGACAGAATGGCTCAATATTCTTGCAGAGGACTTCCAACGACTTGTGGACTCCATGACAAGTCGAGTTTTTGCACTTCGCCGGGCAAAAGAAAGACCGACACGATATTATTAGTCATCCCATGACTTTTGTCACTTCAGTTTATGTTCTACTATGTAATTTTGCAATTTGTGTCCTATCTTAACGAAATCTGACAACCAAATTTTTAAGAAAAGCAGAATGTTCTTTTTAAGTTTAAAAACTGATTTAAAGAAATTAATCAGATACTAATCAAATGTTATAACGATTCTGTAAAACAATGTTGCTTATACATATTTATGTTAATTGTAATTATTTAATAAAAAAGTTACTGAAATAAAAATTTTCTTTATATAATGGAATAGGAATGGACTTATTTTTTTATATTACTTGTTTGTAATATAAGAAACTAATTTATTTAAAAATGTTTTTGGTTCAGAACTTTTGCCAATAATAATTTTTTTCATGAAAAAGAATCTTATTTTAGAAGTTGAAGCTCTATCGTGCACGTAAACTTCAAAATATTTTTTTGAAGTGGAAGTAAATGTTAAGTTTACAGAGGTTCTGAAATATTCATTATATTTTCTTGACAAAACTTTTATCTAGCTGATTTATAATTTCAATCATTCAATATATTCATTTCTTCTTTTAAATATACTGAAGAAGACAAACATGTCAAGCACTGTTCAAATATTTTATAATTAAGATTGCTATAACAATTCGAATTTTCTTTTTTGAAAGAAAAAGAATGTTGATGAATTTGATTGATCGAAATGGCTGTCCGATAAAAAAATAATTACATTTTCACATTAGCTCAAGAACGAAATGGCAAAATATGACATTTTTGTGGAACTGAAAACAGTAATTTCCAATATGAGAGTTTTTTCTACCGTTAATGCTTCAAAATGCTACTTTTAAAAAAGCAATTGTTGCTGAGAATATTTTTTTGTTTATTGTTATAGTAGAAGCTAGGTTAACGAGATTTTAATTTATTCTAACGATTCTACCAGAATCTTTGACATGAATAAATCGTCTTTTCTGTTTCTGATTCTGTATGATGTTTCAGAGTTACTGTGTGCCAAAATGAATTCATCTTTTAATTAATTGTTTTTGTTCTAGTTTTTTTTATTAAGGAAGAATTTGCAACTAAAATTGTTATTTTTTCCATTGGTTGCCAATTTATATATATATATATTTATTTATTTTTATGAGGCAAGTTGTTGAGGAAATTTTATATCAGATTTTCGAATATAGACCGGGAATCTTGTGAGAATATAAAATAAAATAATTAAATTAATTCGTTATTTTATTAAAAGAGTATTTCTATATTCTATTTTAATAGATTTTTAATCTTCTGTAAAGAATATTTTTAATTTTATGAAGATGCCTACATTATGAAAAGTTAAGAAAGGAAGAAAGCAATTTTTAGAAATTATTATGATCGGTGAAATGTATTATTATATAGTATGCCAATAAAAAGAGATTCAACGATGCTTTATTTTACCAAGATTGTTATAATATAATAAATTCACTCTCTAATTTTGCATTCATCATTTTCTTTTTATATATATGAGATATTCTTTTTATATATATGTTAATTGAAAATGATATATATTGAACTGATAAAATTATTATAAAAAGTTGATTAGTTTCTGTTTTAATTATTTTCAAAAATGTCCCATTTTGTGATACAAAATATAAGAAATCACTTCCCGATGTAACAAAAAATTCTCTATTTTTCTTGAGAAGTTCTTAGATGGTTTAAATTTATATCATAAATGAATATAAGTCTGATAAACCTTATTCATAAGTTTGAGTTATATTAACGTCCCGATTTGAAGCGACAATAGGGCTATTTTGGGACGGACCTCGTCATTTTGAGCCACGGTCAAATGACGAGGACGACACCTGAGCTGGAACCCCCTCTTCAAACTTCACACCAAACCAATGGGACGACGTTTGACCTCAACCGATTTAGCATGCACAAGGCCTTCTTACATGGCGGTTCTTCGGTGGAATCGGGACTCAAATTTACATCCCTCCTGCTCCGAAGCCGAGACTTATCATCAGACCACCGTGGCCCCTCACCTTATTCATAAATCTTTGTTGCAAAGAAATTCAATTATTTACAGACGAGTTCCCCACTTCAGTAGTGGTAAGGTTCTTTCAATATGTCAAGACCTTTAAATGGTGCTAATGAAGACAATCGCTAGGTTCAAGATCAGGATGTGATCATTATATGATCGAGGATCGAATCCTTCCCAGAGGAAGGATTTGATAAAATTTCAAATTTTAGATCATGCGTTACAATGAAGCATAATGAAACCACCTATCAGAATTCGTACCATTTTCTCTGCATTCATTCATCAATAATTTCTTGTGACCTCAAAAGATTAAATAAGTAAAAAGTTTCTTATAACAAAAAGTTAAGGGCAAAACATTCTTCTTATTCCAAATATGATCTTACCTGCTACCCTGTTAACTTATATTCAAACAAGCGGACTCCTTCTGAAGACATTTTGTACAAAATTTGATAGAAATCTGCAAATTTGGTGGATACCAATCTCAATGATCTAGCTCAAAACCATTTTGAGTTATTTGTGTTCCAGAGATTGTGTTATTGAGTTATTTGTGTTCCAGATCTTGTGTTATTGAGTTATTCGTGTTCCAGAGCTTGTGTTATTGAGTTATTTGTGTTCCAGAGCTTGTATTATTGAGTTATTTGTGTTCCAGTTATTTGAGTTATTTGTGCTCCGTTTTGAGTCATTAGTGCTAAAGACGCGCATTTTCCTAACTTTTTTTTTTTCGTACTCAAGAAAATTTTAAATGTGAAAATTAATCAAAATACTGATTGACGATTATTTTAATTTATTCTATGTGTAGGAGAATATTAAAAATGGTCTCACAAGATTCAAAATTACTAACTATTTTTCAAACAAACAATTTTTTAAAATCGTTGTAAATATTTCTGTCATAATTTAACTTAACATGACTCTGCAAATATGTGCTACAAATTAATGTACAGTAAACGGATGAAATATTTGTAAGCATATTTCTCATGTCTAAGAAGGTTTGATCGCCCGAGAGAATATTCAAGAGCCTTCTAGAATGATTAATGAATGCAAATTATAAATGAGAAAGCAGTTTAAATTAGCTATGAATATATCTATAGATTAAAGGGCTCATTTCGATAATACATTTCTTTATATACATACAGGATACTATAGACATATGGTATAATTTCCTTTATATTATAATATTTATAATATGAAGCGAATATCGACAATTTATGATGTTTCCCTAGGAATTAGCAAAAATGGTCATTAGGGCATTAAATATAGCAAATAAATGTTCTAACAAACAATCTAAGAAAAGTTGCATTTCTTTGGTGAATTAATTGAATATGACTATGGAAATATTTGCTACACATAACGCAAAGTAAATAATGAAATGTTTGTAAAAATGGTACTCATGTCTAAGACGTTTTAATATTCCATAACAATTAATGAATGCAAATACTATAAATAAGAAGACGGCAATTTAAATTAGGTATGAAAATGTTTATGGATTGAAGGTCACATTGAATTTTGATGATACATTTGTTTATATACAAATAGAATATTTGACATATAGATGTAGAATAATTCTCTTTATACTATAATATTTATAATAACAAGAGAATATTAAATGTCTATGATCCCTCTATTGGATTTAATTTGAAAATAAAATGAGCATTACAAAATTAAACTTTACAAAAAGTGTTCTAACAAACCATTTCATTAATAGTTGAAACATATTTTCATGAATTAGCGAAATTTGACTATGTAAATATTCGATGCAAATTAATGCAGTGCAAACTGATGAAATATTTATCAGCATCTTACTCATGCCTAAGACATTTTATTACTCCAAGAGAATATTCAAAAGCATTCTAGAATGATTAATGAATGCAAAGCTTAAATGAGAAGACTGTTTAAAGTGGCTATGAAAATATTTATGGATTAAAGAGCTCATTGAATTTCGATGATACATTTCTTTCAATACATATATAATATTACAAAAATATATATACAGTACAAATTTATTCATACTCTAATATTTATAGTATTCAGAGAATATCGAATATCTATGATGTCTCAGCTGCAATAATTAAAAAAAAAACGTTCTCAGATCATTAAGAATTGCAAAAATGTTAAGACAAGCAGTTTGAGAAATAGCCGATACAATTTTTCATGAATTAATAGAATTTTATTATAAAGTTCTGCTACAAATTAATGTAAACTGATAAAATGTTTGTAAGCATGTTGCTGAAGTCTAAGACGCTTTAGTAGTTGGAAACAATGTTCAAGTTCCTTGAGTGATTAATGAATGCAAATTATAAATGAGAAGGTGGTTTTAATTAGCTATGAAAATATTTATGGATTAAAGGGCTCATTGAATTTCGATGATACTTAGGGGATACTTTGAATACAGCAAGGTAGTTGCCAATAATGTATTTCTAGAGAATCTATTGAATTTTGATAGGAGTAGGATTAAACTTAAAGTTATTTTAATGGACAAATTGATTACAGCGCTTTTGCTTTGCATACTTAAAATTCAGGTACATCTACATTAAATCATTAATGCACATTAGTTGAATGAAGAGGAATTTCTAGACTTATTATTGTACCTACTTCTTTGCAGTAAATGATAGAATTATTGAATATTCTTCCATGCAATATGTTTGATTTAAATGCAACTTAATGCGTATTTTATGCAACTTAATGCTTATTATATGCAATTTAATGCTTATTATATGCAACTTAATGCTTATTATATGCAAATTAATGCTTATTATTGCCTACACAGATCCCAATGTAGTTTTCTTTCTTAACAAAACTTCCACTACCCGATATAGCGCCTTCACCCATGCTACCGTCAGTATTGACCTGTAACGCATTACAAGGGATATTATCAATAGTTTCTAAAGCAAGCTGTGAAAGTTATACCGGTTAATGTGTGATTTTTTTAGACAAGTCATCTGATCTGATAAACCGACCTACAATATACTTCAGACAAGTGGGCATATTTATACATAGAAAATGTTCACACAGATGCATTTTCTCTGATCTGTCACTTGCTGACCATGAAGAATGGACTTGGTATCTTGGCTTGATCTTGGGCCGCTTGTGATTCTGCATGGGGAGGTTACAGCTGTTAACTATGTCGAAATTCTTGATGAGCAGATGCATCCCTTTCTGAACACTTAAAACCCCAGAAAAAGAGGGGGAGGTACTTCGTAATGAGGGAGGTACCATGGGGAGGTACTTCGTAATTAGGGATGAGATATTTCTGGCATAGTGGTTGGACCAGATGGGTGCAAAAAAGGTGAAAGAATCTGGATCCTCCTATTAATGACAGGACATACTTCCTATGGAGAGGGTTGTACTGTTGTTGGTGAGGATCCTTAGGACTCAAACAATGTTCCCACCAGTGTTGGTGAAGATCCTTAGGACTCAAACAATGTCCCCATCAGTGTTGCTGAGGATCCTTAGGACTCAAACACTGTCCCCACCAGTG